>JAZDUH010000098.1:45840000-45995000 GCA_036419115.1 Scarus forsteni
TAGAGAAGCCGGACGTTCACAAACACACACAATGGAGAGAAGAAGTGAGCTAGTTAACTTTCACTTCCACCTCGGACTGTCATATAATGACATTCTTGTTGCTCTTATTATGAGAGATGGAATAATCTGAAGTAGAACTTTGCTGCTTATACTAAAAGACAACAGGCTCCGCCGGTGTACCGTATGAAATGAACTGGTGACCGTCCAGGCAGATGTGAGGGGGGCGTGTCTGAAGGACACTTTTGTTTACTATCTGAACACCTCCCGAATCAATTGTATACACAAAAATGAGCTCTTTACACCCATTTACTTAGTGGTGGAAGTGACTTCACAACATTGAGCGTGACGACGAAGGATTTTGAAGGATTACAGACTTATTTAACAAGCGTAAAGAAACGTAAGGTAATATATAGGTAAATATCTTAGATGTCTGATCAAAATGACAAATTTCCGACTGTGTCAACTGGTGATGGCCCCGAAACCCGCATTTTACCGTCACTTCAGAGTATCAACAAACAATGTGTTCATGTTCAACGCATAACAAGAGTCGGGAGGACTTGAAAATAGGTACAGAGGAGTAGGTTTTTTTTACAATGTGGAGGAAATTTTCGCTTCATCTTGTGATCAAACTGATGGCGTGTCTGCATTAAGTGTAAGCACAAGAGTGCATTTCTGTAAGCATGCTGAATTTGAGGGATATATTCTACTGTAGTTAGTGGTTTTGTTGACCACAAAATGACTCGTCCTTGGAAGCCATAGTAGAAAATTAATCCCTGTTAAGATCTTCATAATGTGATGGTCGAATGATACTTTGTAAACTTTGCAGCCTTTTAAGAGTTTGACGATCACTGACTTTTGACATCAGATCGGGGCACGTGGCATTGTTGAATGCTGTTTGAATCAAATGGTGATCTCTATAAATGTTTTAACTGTTAAACATTGGTGTGTCTTTAATTTGCTGTCCTGTTGAAAATATATGTAATTACCTTTTTTTTACTGACATTGATAAACAGCAGATAAGTTGTGAGTGTGACTGGGAAATACAACTTTATTATAGTTCTGTGACCATGAAGGTTTTTTTGATATGTCAACATTTACAACTGCGGTCACGTCAGCCGTCTCTCGATTTTGCGTGGTCAAGCCAGCACCCCCAACATTTTAGGTGCGCTCCTATTACAGACTGTATGGCAAGCGCACAAAAATAAGTGGAAAAGTCAGCACTAACTTACTTATAAAAGCGTGTGTTAAATTCAGGTTTACAAAATAAAAAGTGGTTGTGAAATACAATAAGATTTTCTAAAAAATATGAGAACTACATTAAAATGTTATTTTCATATTTACAGAATGGAATACATTAAAATTTATTAAAACTATTAAATGTGTCCAAATGCAATAAAAAAGAGGTGTGTGTCATAGAGCAGGCTTAAGTCTACTGTCCAACACTGATTTTGAACCAACAGATCACATGACCTGGGAATTATTGAACTATAATGCCCATATTTACTTTATAAAAGACATTACAAATTCCCCCAAAAAATATGAAATTTGTGTGTCCAAATGCAATAAAAAGTGGTATGTGTCAAAGAGTCAGTATTATTAATTTTGAGCCAATAGGTTACATGACCTGCGACTCATTGACCTATAATGCTCAGATTTGCATTATAAAATACATTAAAATTCATTAAAAAAAAAAAAAACAATTTGAAATATGCCCAAATGGAATAAAAAGTGAATTGTGTCATTGAGCATGCTTACTGTCCTACACTGATTCTGAGCTAATAGGTCACACAGCCTGAGACTTATTGAGCTATGAATTTTTTATGTATTTTATACTGTAAATATGAGTATTTTAGCTCAATAAGTCCATGGATAAGTCCAGGCCATGAGATTTGATTGCTAAAAAATTAAGACAGAATGGTAGATCTAATGCTGTTCCTTGACACACACCACTTTTTATTGCAGTTGAACGCAAAACATTCTATGAATTTTTAATATATTTAATACTGTAAATATGAGCATTATAGCTCAATAAGTCCCAGGTCATGTGACTTGTTGGCTCAGAATCAACACAGAATGGTAGATCTAAGCCTGTTCTATGAGACACACCATTTTTTTATTGCATTTGGACACACTTCATATTTTTTATGAATTTTTAATTTATCTTTTTATGTAAATATGAGCATTAGAGCCAAAATACCTCCCAGGTCACGTGACCTGTTGGCTCAGAATCATGTAGGACAGTAGACTTCAGCCTGCTTGATGAGAAACACCACTTATTTTTGCATTTGGACATGTTTCATATTTGTATGAATTTGTAAAGTCTTTTATAAAGTAAATATGGGCATTATAGTTCAGTAATTCCCAGGTCATGTGATCTGTTGGTTCAAAATCAGTGTTGGACAGTAGACTTAAGCCTGTTCTATGACACAAACCTCTTTCTATTGCATTTGGACACATTTAATATAGTTTTAATAAATTTTAATTTATTCCATACTGTAAATATGAAAATGACATATAGTCAAATACATACACAAATCACATTTAAATGAGCCCTGCGCTTGAGATTCCCCCCTCTGGATGATCAGAAAATTTAAAAAAATAGTAAGATGGTCTTAATAAAGAATTTCATGGAAAGTGCTTTTGAGGCACTCACTGAAGTGGAGGCGTGCAAATAGTCCTCTTTTGCACGCTGTCCTCACATAATAGATTGGAATAATATGATATAATTATAAGCAACAAATACAAGACGAGTAAGTGGGAGAGTATGTGAGGCTGTCAGAGGGCACACAAGTACAGATGAAGGAATTGGTCCAAAATCAGGGTGAAGCTGAGACCCATGTGGTCGGAACGGGGGAAGGGGGTGGGGGGCTGGTGCAGGAGAAGAAGCCACCCCGTTTGAACAGACTCTGCTCTCTCAGGGGTGGTTGGAGCACATGTGGGTGATTCCCAAAGGTAAATACCTGTGCATTTGTGTCACTCACATTATTTGTTCATACACAGCCACATAAGACAGGGCAGAGGTCGGCATATAGCGTCCCCCTTTTTTTTCGTTTGAACTGTAAAGCGGTCACTCTGTCCTCATGAAAGATCGCAGCAGAGGAGATAAAAGACATAACAGAGACAAAAACTTTGTTTAATCATCTGTTCTGATGTTTGTTAGTTTATCTGAGAGCAGATCAGACAGGAGCAGACTGTTCACTCATTCATGCTGTCTCATATAAACATAAGGTAGTGCTGAATTGCGCACGGATGGCAGCTGCAGGTCAACAGTGATCTGTTAATAAGAAAAGCTCAAGAACACGTCTGTATGAACGTTGACTGTACACAGATTTCAGCTTGAATATCCCAATTAATGAATACAAACATCTGGCATTCCCTGTCCTGGAAACTGTTATTTCTGCCTAATAAATCCCATTAAAGATTCTGGTACATGATTAATAAATAAAACAATAGATATTATAATACAAAAAGCGTAAAGAGGTGTGATTTGTTTTTTTGTCTCTTAATCTGTGCGTAATACGGGTTTCAGTCGATCATCCAAGTGAGCCCCCACTTTCTCTCGTCACTCCCTTATTTATGCATTAATTAACAATAATCATCATCAGTATATATTAACCTCTGATTATGTTCTGGCCGACATGAAGTGACTCTAAAGAAAAAATATGGCCCGAGGCCAAACTTGCCGACCCCTTGGATAGAGGTTCATGCGTAAACGCTGTTTGGTGTTATTTGGTTTGAAATCTTCTGAATTGAAATTTAAACATGCCACCATATCAAACAGGATATCACTGTAAACTTGATTTACAGTTTTTGTTATTTAATTTTATAAACTACTAACATGGATCAAACACTGTTGTTGCAAATCAGCGCAGAAGTGCGTCGGAGAAAAGGCGAGGCTGATCATTTCACACTTTTACGCACGGGGTTTGGGGTTATTGAGATGACTACACAACACACAGAGACAATCAGGGGCTAAACATAAAGATCTTAAGATGTATTTTAATCAGAAAAAAACAGGAGGTCACAAAATTCAACCACTGATTAGTAATGATGCTGAAAAGACGGGATGGAATTGGGAGCGCACATGCTTGTGCATAATGGGGATTATTTTAAGACAACTACTGTAATAAATTTACTGACCAAGAAGCCACCCATCATACACAGTGCCAGCGTTTAGTTTCTTTTCTTTTTTTTTGGGTAAAAAAATAAAATAAAAAACAGACCACCTCGCCACAATGTTGGTTTTTGCGCATCACATATGACCTTGTTGACATACACAAACTCATCATGTGATGGCTCTTTTATAGTAATGTGTGTGCAGCAGACATCCCTGATCACATGGGGGAAATGGTCTCTCACGGCAAATTATGCTTTTATGTTGAATGCTGGCTGTGGCTCTGCGCACGGTTTCAGGAGGACTGCCCTCTGGAACTAAAAATGGCTGATGATCCCGCTGATGGTCGTCATCATTTTTCTGTAAATCCTCTCAGTCTCCGATCACACGCTCTCTTCGTATTGCAACATTTACAGCAGCCGTTGTGTTTTACGGTGTTTTTTTTCACCACTTTTACTCATATAACTGCAGACACGTGAGTGTGTTAATTGTTCATAATTGTTAATTGTTGTTGTTGTGTCTCTGAGAACTACTTGATTTCACGTTTATTTAGCCTATTTAACACTTTCCCCGTATCACCTCTAAGTGTCGCCAAAAGAGCAACAGCAGTAGAAACGTGCGTACGCCAGCCATGAAGCTGGCGTGAGTCACCGCACATTTCCACGGTCATTTCACTCTTGATACATCTGTACTTTGCCGTGAAAAAGAGCGTACGCCACGTTTTTGTGCGTACGCACCCTTTGTACATGAGGCCCCTGGTCCGGAGCAGGTTAAGTTCCAGGATAAGAGCTCACGGGGTGTGGCAGACCGCTCGCTGACCAATCGGTTCTCTCGGGCGGGCAGAAAAGACCGCACAGTCACCAATTTGCTGTCTTGGAAAATGGCTTGCCCATTTCTGCCAGAACCGGTTAATGTCGGTGCGCGAATTGTAAGAGGAGCGCTTCGTCAGGAGCGTTTTTTTCGTGACAGAAGTAATCGGCCTGATTTACCAGAAGAAATCTTGTATGAGAGGTACAGATTTTCACGGGAGGGATTTCTATACATCTGTGACCTGCTGGAGCCTTATGTGGCAAATAATGCACTAAGGTCATTTTGAAAATATGAATGTGATTTTCCTGGTCAAACAAGTGAAAAAAATAATTGCTTTTATACAAATGTAGAGTATTTATTAGTATGTTGACCATGATGTTTTAGCAACAATAATGGACACATAGAAAAATCGTTCTTGTATTTTTATGTTATTTCTGTCATTGGTGTTAACATATTTTAGGTTACAATCACAAGATTCATGAATGCAATAAAATTAATCTAAAGGCACATATCACAACATCTGAAGACTGCTGACAAAACTCCATGAAATAAAACAGTAACTTTTTAAATTCAAACTATTTGACATTATTTCTCAATGTCAGTGATAACGTTTGATCCGAGGATGTTTACTTCTGATAAAAGACAACACACGCTGATAATTGTACTGAACTTTATTATGGATAAAGTCAAGTAACAATAATTTTGGTTTAAAGTTCAATTACAATTACATAAGTAATCATCATATCTTAAATGTTGTCTAATGTAATATGATCTCCAAATTTTGGTAGTAACACCATGAAACTGAGGGACATAATTTAGTTTGAAGAAATATTTTTAAATATCTAATTTATGTTTAATTTCATTCATAGATTTATCCCAGTGTTATCAACACTGTCCATTTATTATTTTAATTAACAAAAAAGAGGAAATGTTTTACACTGTCCAATAGCGGTGGATCATGACAGTGGGACAAATGTTATTTTAGATCCATAGTACACTAAAAGTGAAATTAAATATTATATTTAGGCTAATTATATTACATTTAAAATAAAAATGATAATTATTCATCACCATTTAAAAGACTATTTAATTACATAATTTTGGTTTAATGTGGACGAGTTCTTTATTACATTTTAAGCGATTTGTGTTTCTGGAAAATGTAGGGAAATGTGGAAAATGTGCCGGCAATCCCTCCGGCTTCTCGCGGCTACAGTCGTGTTGCTCCTGGCCTGGATAATACTGCGGTACTCCTCATACTCATACAGGATCATTTGCTGCTCCTCTGCCGTGAAGTAGGCTGCTCTCTTCTCCATTGTGGAAAATGCTCCGGGGCCGCTAACCACGCCCATTTTATGTGTGCGCGAACAGATCCCAGCCCGATTCACTTATCGAGTTGATAACGAGCCTCGTAGTACAGCAGATCTGGATGGCGGAGATCCGGTGAAGTTTAGCGAGATGTCACAGAGTTATCCTGGATGACTTAATCCAGCTTCATAGTACAGGCCCCGGGAGGTGTTCAGATAGTAAACAAAAGGGTCCTTCAAACACGCCCCCCTCACATCTGCCTGGACGGTCACCAGTTCATTTCATACGGTACACCGGCGGAGCCTGTTGTCTTTTAGTATAAGCAGCAAAGTTCTACTTCAGATTATTCCATCTCTCATAATAAGAGCAACAAGGATGTCATTATATGACAGTCCGAGGTGGAAGTGAAAGTTAACTAGCTCACTTCTTCTCTCCATTGTGTGTGTTTGTGAACGTCCGGCTTCTCTACGGGAAGCCGTAGCGGACAAGAATAAGGACAAGTCAAAACGCGATGAATAACTTCATTTCGAGCGCACGTTTTAGCTAAAACGTGCGCTCGAATAACTATTTCGTGCACACGTTTTAGTATGTCGTGCGCGCGCTTTAGCTAAAACGTGCGCACGAATAAGTATTTCGAGCGCCGCGTTTATTATTTCGTCTTGCGTTTTAATATATTGTGCGCACGAATAAGTATCTTGTGCGCACGAGTTATATATTTTGTCTTCTGTGGCACCTAAGGGGCTCCGTACTTCTTGATATTTTACTCAGTTGTTTTAGTCGAGTGAATCCGCTCATTACCACTGAACCGCTCTGATTCACTGAAGGACTACAATCCCGCTCTTAATACGTCATCAGCGTGGGGCGAATATGCTTCTTCTGCGTCATCAACGTGTAAATGCGCAGGTAACGCGAGCGGGAACGAACATCACATTTCCCTGGAAGAAACTTGAATGTCACCAATATCGTGCCGAACTCTGGCAAAACACGAACATTTGTGCGAAAAGATTGTTGGTGTGGATATAAGAGAGTCTGTGGCCGTCGATGGCACCAGTGGTAAGTACATTTACATTCATTAATCATGCTGGCTGATGTTAGACCATAGAGCATCACCTAACTATACTCTGGTTCAGTTTGTTCAATAGAAACAAATCTTTTTTAGGAAATATTACAAAAATATTTATCTATATTTATGAATTACTTTTATGATAATTACAGCAATATAAATGAACAAGGGCTTTACATAAAATAAACCACATGCTCTGAGTGCTTCAGGCAGACCTATATAAGTATTTACATGAATGGAGATCAAAAATAGATACATGACATTACGTTCTGAAATATTATTGTATTATTTTTTCTTTAATTAATGCCATCAAATTGGGCTAAAAATAGTCATACAGGTAGGCCTGATAGTTTGTTGACTGTATGTTGCCAGCAGCGCCGTCGTATAGGGGGTAAAGGTGATGATGATTATAAGGGCCCACAGCCCTCTAGGGCCCACACATAGCCCCCAGTAGCTTCTATGACAAAATTATTATACATACACTGAAATAATATATATTCATACGAATGAATCCGAATTAAAACAAAGCCACAAGGCATGCGATTTTCTAATTTTAATAATTTCAATAACCGCCTTTGCCCCTTCTTAAAGAATAGTTTGGTCCACACCAAGATGCGTTCTTCCTCAAGTGAGAGCGAGCGAGCTCCAGCAGGGTTAGGATGGCCCCCAAAAAACACAAGTCTGGACACCAAAAAAGAGTTGAAAAGGAGGCCAGGAGTAGAAGCAGCAGAGCAGGGGCCCAGGACATCAAAAGCTTTTTTCTAAGAACAGTGAGAGTAAAACTACCGAAGGCGGCTGAAACACTGCCTACTTGTTCATTCATTTAATGTCTGAAACATCAGCTTACCTTTGAAGGGGCGCAGGCTGGAACCCACGTCATCTGGCCGCGCTTCACTCTGGACAAGTCGCCAGTTCCTAATTATGGGAGGCCGTTTAGGACAAAACGCATTAAAAACCTGCACACACACTCACAATGGATTCACACACACACTGACGACTGGCACATATGGACTGAAACAAGGAAAAACACATCAAAAATCAGCACATACACCCACAGTTTACACACACTCACACAGGTAATGGGTATTTACACAACTGTAAATAAAAGCTAAACACATTAAAAAGCTCCACACTCACAACGACAATAGGCACATACACACTAAAGATATGCACACACAACTGCATGCACACACACACTGAGTGTGAACACAAACTGATAATGGGTATATAAACTCAAAAAACATGCACACACATCTGCTCATGCACACACTGACAATGGCTACATACATGATAAACATATTCACACACTGAAAACCTGTGCACATGCACACATTATATAGAGTATTTACACGGACCACCTTTCACACAGGGGATGATCGCTTTCATGTCTGTGTTAACTTCCTCTACTGATCTTGAGTGTGTGTGGGTGTGTATGTGTTGGTGTGAGTGTAAAATTAATTCAATGTGCCCGGAAGCTCCTTTCAGTGTAACCGGAAGGCACCTGAAACTGCTTGTTTACAGCTTGTTTAAAGTCCGCCAATGGCACAGCTACTTCCGACTTTGCTGTTTCAAAATATTTGTCTCTGCATTATGAATATTTCATAACCTATACTATAGAAACTTCACACTTGAAGAACAATGACTTATTGTTCATCATTTTTGCGTAAATTAACCATCTGTCAGAACAAACCACCTCACTCGCTAGACAAATTAAGAGTTTCGTCATGTTTGCATGTATTTTATTCTGAAAGCTTTGACAGGAAGTCCTAGTATCTGATACAGATGGATTCACACTTGACTTATATCATGACAGCGTCACAGGTACCACAGGTAGACAAACCGAGGAGGCTGTTTCCAAAGACTTTCAATAACAATCAGCCTTAGGGAAGAAAATATAATAACACTTTATAACCACTCAAAAAAGGAAATAGAGAAAATAGTAAACATGTTTATTCTTTTTGGTAAATACCACATCCACAAAGCAAAATTCTCTCAGTTCAAAACCATTATTCAAACTATTACTTGCCGAGATCAGGGTCTATATACAATCATTAAGACAATTAACAAACAAAAAATCAATAGAATTATGCAAGATCTTTGACGATTTGATAACTTAACATACCTCTATGTTGCTATGAGGTGTTAAGGTGCGTTCACACTGGACGCTACCTGTACTACCTTGGCGATCACTCTCCATGCAAAGTCAATGTACAGCCGCGATGGGGCGGGGCTAACCCTCCCGCGACGCGACAGCTTGTGACAAGACGACTGCTTCACTCGTCGCGCGATGTCAAAGTTAAAACAAAGTTGATCTATTCAGGCGATGTCGTGCGTGGCTGTGCAGCATCAGCCAATCAGCGGTGTGTCTACGTGTGACGGTGCTGTTATTCATCCGGACTACAGGGCAGATGACTTCCGCATAGGTGGCACTAATCTCAGTGAGGACATTTGCAGACGGACCGCTGTAAACTCACAGAGGATGCTGCTGCATCATCAGCCGCAGAGTTTTGTGTTTGATAAGTGAGTGAAAAGGACACAGCTGGAATAATGTCCGCTTATACACCCTATTATGGGATATATGATACGATCGCGGTAAAACTCAAGCGGACGTGACATCACAGAGGGACGACCGACGCCAGGCGACCAAACAGGTAGGTTATTTATGGACGCGCGACGCCCACTAAGGTAGCTGGGTCGCCTGCGGTGTGAACGCACCTTTAGAATGTATTTGTCATGTTTTGTACCAATTTTATATTTTTGGTTTTGTCTGACTTGGGTTATTTTATTTATTTAAATGTCTGATTTGTATTTTGTTTTTGTTCCTTTTCTTTCTCTTATTATATCCGTTTTTTGTGTTACTTCTTATGTTTGTGTATGCTTATCTTCTCATGTATATGATATATTTTGAAATGAAATGTCTGTTTCTCATGTAAATACATCACATGTATATATGTACAGTTCACCAATAAAAAAAAATAAAAAAAAGAGGCTGTTTCAATTGTTTTTTCCCCCCAAGGTAACGTTTTTACACCGTGTCACATTCTCGTGACTCTGAGCACGACGAGCCACAGAAGACATGGCACCAACAGTTGTGGTATGGTTTCACAGCTCGGTCCAGCTACCGGGCTCTGTTGGATTGACTGGATGCAGCGCAGAACACGAACGAAGAAGTCACGTATTTCCTCAATATTAGCCTTATTGCACACGTTTTTACACCGTGACGTTGTAGTCATCGAAGATATGGCACCACAGAAGTTGATTTTACTTGCATTTGGACTTTTATTTTTTAGCCTTGTGCAATAAGGCTAATATTGAGGAAATACGTGACTGGCCGTTCTATAAGTCAAGTGTGAATCCATCTGTATCAGATACTAGGACTTCCTGTCAAAGCTTTCAGAATAAAATACATGCAAACATGACGAAACTCTTAATTTGTCTAGCGAGTGAGGTAGTTTGTTCTGACAGATGGTTAATTTACGCAAAAATGATGAACAATAAGTCATTGTTCTTCAAGTGTGAAGTTTCTATAGTATAGGTTATGAAATATTCATAATGCAGAGACAAATATTTTGAAACAGCAAAGTCGGAAGTAGCTGTGCCATTGGCGGACTTTAAACAAGCTGTAAACAAGCAGTTTCAGGTGCCTTCCGGCTACACTGAAAGGAGCTTCCAGGCACATTGAATTAATTTTACACTCACACCAACACATACACACCCACACACACTCAAGATCAGTAGAGGAAGTTAACACAGACATGAAAGCGATCATCCCCTGTGTGAAAGGTGGTCCGTGTAAATACTCTATATAATGTGTGCATGTGCACAGGTTTTCAGTGTGTGAATATGTTTATCATGTATGTAGCCATTGTCAGTGTGCCTGCATGAGCAGATGTGTGTGCATGTTTTTTGAGTTTATATACCCATTATCAGTTTGTGTTCACACTCAGTGTGTGTGTGCATGCAGTTGTGTGTGCATATCTTTAGTGTGTATGTGCCTATTGTCGTTGTGAGAGTGGAGCTTTTTAATGTGTTTAGCTTTTATTTACAGTGTGTAAATACCCATTACCTGTGTGAGTGTGTGTAAACTGTGGGTGTATGTGCTGATTTTTGATGTGTTTTTCATTGTTTCAGTCCGTATGTGCCAGTCGTCAGTGTGTGTGTGAATCCATTGTGAGTGTGTGTGCAGGTTTTTAATGCGTTTTGTCCTAAACAGCCTCCCATACCTAATTACTACTAATTCGTTACTACTAATTCAGAGGCTACTGCAGTAATTGTGTGTTTCACCCATATTGTCGGACGGTGCTCCAGTATGCGCCCACTCAGAGGATGCATTGAATTGTATCATGATGCATTCAGGTTCTGCTCAGTAATTATGAGCATCTGACGAAGGTCAGTTACGTTACCATGATGTGTTCAATGCCGTGTTGTAAATGTGTTATTAGTGGGACATTAGAGTAGTCTCAATACAAAAAAATGAATGTTCAAAGTTTTGTTGTTGTTGTTTGTTTTCATAGCAGCATAAAACAAAAGACAGCATAAGAGCTGACAGCAACAAAAAAAAGACTATTTAGAATTTTGGACAGTTAACACTGACTTTTGAATTGTTTAAAAATATTTTTTCTCTGGGAAAGGGAAGCTGTCCACTTAGAGCTATGGTACTAAGAAGCCCATTTAGATTTTTTCCCATGAATAGGTTAGTTAAGGTCCGCATCAGGTTTTCTATGAAACATAATATTTAATGTTTATTTAATGTAATATACACAATGGAACAATAAATCCTTATGCTCTGCTGCTCCAGAATCAGCGGCTACCTATTTGTTGAGTGGTTAATTGAAAGTTTATTTATCAGAGGTGTAATAGCATGTTGCAAATCAGTTAAATGAGAATAAGACAACCAATAACACATATTTACATAATAATACTCTGACTTGTTAAGTCGCCACTTGTAAAAAAGGAAACAAATTGGGTGTTAGTACACCAGGCACCGTCAAGAACACTGAAAAACAGGAAAATCGAAGGTTGTAATTAATGGGATAGAGGGGCCCACACCAATATTCTTTCAGAGGGCCCGGAATTCCTAGCAACTGCCCTGGTTGCCAGAAACGTTTTGTCTCCACCTGCATTGAATGGCTGGTACACAAACACAGTGGTGAAAGGTTTTCTCTGCAGATATTAAATCTCAGTTTTAGCTGCTGAATCAACACCTTAGATGTTAGTATAAACCAATGTCTCTGTTATTTACTTCCCAAATGATGCAAGAAGCTGCTATGTTCACAAATTTGCTGCATAGTAAAGCTTTGTAATTTATCACAGAGATTTCCAGATTTATTTTTTACAATTAAAGTGTTTTTCTGTAAATATGGCTAAATCCCTTAGTCTAAGAGTATTAGACAAAGGGAAAAAAGAAGTTGTGTATGTTCAAATTATGATCGAACAAAATACAGGACAGCCACTGGATCAGTTACAGATACAACAGACCAGCCGAGATCAGAGATGAATGAAAACCTTTGTTGGTACTGAATGTTTTGAATACATTTTGAAATGTTTTTTTTGTTTGTTTGTTTGTTTGTTTTTAAAGATCCCATATTATGCTCTTTTTCTGCAGTGTAATATGGATCTTTGATGTCTTCATGAAGCCTTAGTAGCATGCTTTGGTCAAAAAACTCAATAAAACAAGCACGTCAGTATCATCTCCACCCTCCCTGTCTTCCTGCCTGCAGAACACTCCGCTTTTGTGGGCGTAACTATATGTTAATGAGCCCCCGCTGAAACCGCCCCGCACTTCCGTGTCGGCGCAGTCGGCGCATACGCGTGACTATGTCATCAGAGCTCCGGTTAGCGTCTGTGTTGCTACGTGAGGACCGCAGCACTGAACGCTTTAACCGAGTCAGAACCCGTAAATAAGAGGAACCAGGAGAGAGTCGAGGACCAAGGATAAACCGGGATGATTCTCAGTGGTCTGTATATAAAGTTTGTTTCTTCAATGCTATAATGTTGACGAATCAAAGTTGTTCTGCCGTTCCTCTCCCCCTCCCCCTGTTGTTGTCGATGTTAGCGTGTCTGTTAGCAGACGTGCAGTGCTTAGACTGTCGTTAAATAGAGTCTAGTAAGAGCTAAAGTAGAGTGAGCGGGTTACTGCAGAGACGTGAATTAACTAAAACCCCGATGTGAATTTACTTTCACCTCTAAGTAACACTGAAGGGGCCATTGCTACTGATGGTGAAATAAGACAGAGAGAGTGGGTCTTCTCTGTTGTTGTGATGTGTAAATAATGTCAGGGCTCTTCAGGGCCGATCAGAGCAAGAGTCTGTTTTACAGAAATAACATTAGTAATGTGACTGACCCATCAGAATACAGCATTTAATAGAGCCATAGCCTTTAGTGACAGTAACTGAGAACGTTTATTAGCTGTAACTGTGAGCAGCGAACAGTTTTCTGTGAACCTTATTTTAAAAGGTTATTTTCTTTTCTATATGCCACACAGTAGCTGTCTTAAAAACCTCTTCACTTGCATTATTGTATGTTATGACAGCTCTGTGTATATTCTTAAACAATAACAGGACATGATTATCTAGAACATTTCCTTTATATAAAAATTCTACTGAACATCCTGTTTTCACTCTTCTCCTACATAGGTGCTGTACATAGGCTCCTGTGGCAATTGTGTGAAAATTCCTACAGCCTGAAAATGTTTGTTGAATGGAGATACCAAAGGCATTGTGAAAAATTAGTGCTAAACAACAATTTAGTACACAACCTTTCCTGTACTGTGTCACTGACTTACCTGTTTTAATTAAGTAGGTCAGAGGAAAACTGCAGGAACTCCCAGTCCAACCATCCTGGACTCTGACTCTGAGTGTGTTTTTCACTACAACATGCATTTTATATTTCTTTAGAGCAGACTATGAGCCTTTACACCTAAGAGGAGTGATGCATAAGTATTTTGATATAAACACTTCCATGACTATTGAACAAAAATAGTAAAGATTAAAAGAACTGTTTCCTCCATCTCATTTTTTTTGTCTTTCTTGTTATTTAATTATTAACATCACATGTAACATATGGAAAACTGAAAACACACAAAACAGTTCATGTAGACTTTTTATTGTAAAAGATATTTTGACATATAAAAACACCAAATGTACCGGCTGGTACTTTAGACATTTTTACATAAAGGAGGTAAAAAAAGGCATGAAAAAAGAAAAGGATTTTTTTAAACACAAGCCATAGCCATATTGATAAAAATATGAATATACACATAAAAACACCTATGACAGTAATTTTCAGTTCTGACAAAATCTTATCATGTCCAGCCCTTACAGATGCCTGGCCTACAGAGCCTTTGTGAGCTGATGCTGCCTGTGTTGTACTGCAGAGTTTCCTGATGCAGAAGACCAGTATGAGGGGTTCAGCGCTTCCTGGTATTTGGAAAAGGAGCATATGGTCTGGTATTTTCTGCAGCTCCTTCAGGTGTGGGGCAGGGTCCTGGAAAACCTTCTCAAAGACAAGGTCCAAACAGTGCATCTGCATGATCTGAAATGCAAGACACAAAAATATATGTTTACAAGAAATGGCACCAAAACCAAAACACCTCACTGCAGTGTTGTAATTTTTTTTCATAGTCTTTTATTGTCACAATGTCCTTATTGATTATATATTCTCAATTCCATTTTGATAACATTTTTATTCCAGTTTCCTTTATCTTTTCCTTTCCATGCTATGCCTATTTGCCAATGTTTTTAAATGTGTTGATTTTAATAAAGAATTGTTTAACTTATGGAAAGCTGGCTCTGCTCTCACTGGCTCTGCTGTACATCCTTCCTCCTTGGATTTTGAGAAGCTGATTGTAACCAGCGGTTCACCATCAGAAGATGCTGCCTGAGGTCGACCAGCATAGACACAAGAAAGAAAAATATTTAACCTGTTAGTGCATGAAAACACAAATTATAGCCATGTATTTTTACCTCTTTTGTTGATAAAATGTTTATTTCACGTTGTACTGAAATCTAACTAAATTACATTAGATGTTACATATTTTTTTTTTTACTCAATAGATACATTAGGTGTTTCTGGCAACTGATAATTCATCTGAGGACCTTTATTTTTTATCATTTATCTCAAAAATCTCTAAATGTATTCATTTAGGGGTTTTTTGTGATATTTTTTGATCATTTTGACCAGACACATGTATCAAAAGTCTGTCTCAAATAAGATTCAGCAGGCTTTTCAGGGGATAATGGGTTTTTACTTACAAATGTCACATTATGTGATGCATTATAAAATACCAATGCCCATATATTGTTAGTAAATAAAACGGGAGGATAACTAAATCACTATCTTATTTGCCTCCCTCCGTTTTTCGTAAATCCTTGACCTGTTAGTAATTCTAACTTATCCTCCCAGTCACACAGCTCATATGACAACATTCTGTGGGCATGTGTTTAAACTCACAGATATCTGATTAAATTGGTTTGGAGATAACGGCTGAGGCCAGAAAACCCACTGATCACATGTGCAGATACACTGATCTGAGCCGACGTTAGCGTAGTAATATACTTTCCCTGTTGTTATCAGTATTTACATGATCTGCTGCAAAACACAGAGAAACATTACAGGCTAAAAACAACAGGCTAACCGCAGCTAAGCTTAGCCTCCTGAAGCTAACACAAAGACAAGGGAGAGGAGACGGTGTATGAGGAGTAAATATAATCCTCCCGCTGTCTAATTCCTCTTGACTACTGTGAGAATATTCATACATCTAAATCTGATTAAACCTGTTGGTGATGACGATGCTGTGGCCAATAAAGCCAGTTATCACATCTACAGATACACTGTTTTGAGCCGACGTTAGCGTAGAAATATACTTTCACCTGTTATCAATATTTAAATGCTGTGAGCAAAACACAGAGAGACACAGCCTTCACTGGTCGTTTCCCATGTCCTCAGTTTAGACAAGGAATGAGTTTTGATACCTTCTGAGATAATTTATCAATTACAATGCCTCAGAGAGAGTAGCAGGCCTCTGCTCAGACCGCGGTACATCTCACAGCAGCCAGCAAAGTAATAGACAACAGAGACTAATATTATGGCCTAGAAAAGACAGGATATGGTTAGAAAACAGCAAAGCTCGTTTATTGTAACATTACAGGCTAAAACAACAGGGTAACCGCAGCTAAGCTTAGCCTCCTGAGGCTAACACAGGAATAGCTCTTACATCTGCTCCTCTTCCCTCTGCTGTTAGCAGCTCGTAGCAATTAGCAAAATAACAGCACACAGCATTTGGAATACTCACATTTCCAGGGTCCGAGGTTTGCTGGCAGATGGTTGGCACTGATCCTGGATTAAGGACCAGTCTATTTGCGAGCCCCTTACTGTCCAAAGTTTGCGAAACTGTCAGCCGTTAAGTGACTGGCACAAACATGCACATTTTTCTTTGTTTTTCTGGCACTTTTCCATCATGAATGAACTCCAGCCACATAGTTTATAAATCTTCAGAGTCAGGCAGCTTGTGTAAGGAAGTTTGTGGCTTGTTACAGCCCACAACACTGCAGCAGTAACTCATGCTGAAGTCCGATCTCTCACTGCTGGTAAATCCATCATGGCTGCTCTTCACATAGCGATCTCACCAGCAGCGGAGAGAGGAGTGGGCGGGGACGGGGTGGGGGTGTCTGCTCCGGTGGACCAATCAAAGAAGTAAGCTGTGACGTCGGTACAACCTCAATGAAAGAATGCCTCATTGGGGGCGGGATTTTACATTCACCAGCACCACACAGCACAGGATTTGTCACTAAATATCACATTTTTTGGGCTGGGGGGAAAGCCACAGACCTCAAAATTTCACCAAAAGACTTAATAACTGAACAACTGAAAGACAAAAGTCAACCACAGGATTTGGAGATGTGTCAGCTGAGGGTAGAGGTCCGAAAGCAGAAGGCTTAAGAGCTTACCAAGGAAAGAGACTATCTAAAAGAACAGTTGGCAGCAGGTAAGATTTACTACACACGGTATGAACACACATTTAAGTACACCTTGGTCTTACTTTGTTAGTTTATCTCTGGACACTTGAGTATCTATATATTAGGGCTGGACGATTATGGTAAGAATAAGAATCTCGATTATTTTAAGTGATATTGAAATCACAATTAATATACACAGTTATTCATTTATTTAAAAACTTCAGTATTGATTTAAACACAACTTTAAAGAACCAGCAAGAGGCACACACAGTATTATTGATCCACATAAGTCACACACACTGTGGCTGCACGTGGAACACAGAAGCGCTATGAAGTGCAGGACCTTGCATACATGGCACTCCACACTGTGTGGCACATTAATTGTTTTTCTTCGATTACAATGTTTTTATGATTGTCAGATGGCAAAATTGAAATCACGATCAAAATCTGATTAATTGTCCAGCCCTACTATATATCTATCTTTATATACATATATATTTATGCCTCTTTGTGCCACTTAGCCTAATGTTTGTATTTATTCTAACAGCTCTTAAAAAGGGGGACAGCAGTTCCACCCAGGCAGTTGACTTGCCTTCATCTTCCCCTTGTGACAGCTCAAGTGAATATTCCTCTGATGCTTCATCTGACTCCTCCTTTGAATCATCCTCATCAGAGGAAGACAAGAAGAAGAAGAAAAAGAAGAAGCAGAGAGAGAGAAAGGCCAAGAAGTCAAAGAAAATGGAAACAAAGACACCTCAGAGAGGTAAAGAGGTTTTTTTAACCACTCCATTACTTTGCTCACTAAATACATATTCAAAATAGTTTTTTCTTATTTGATTTAGCAAGCGAATCCCATAATATGCAGTATATTTGCCAGATTTTATACCATACATAAAAGCTATTGATTTTGCTTGATTACACTTATGCATGCATTCCTTTAAGTCATCATCTAACCATGGTGTGCTTATATTTTTATTGTGTTTTTCTTTAATGGTGCAATTTTTTGTACTATTGGCATGAACATTTTATTAAGTTAACCAGTACCACCTCTGGATCTTGTTCTCATTTTATGTGAACCAATTTACGTCTTCTACAAATAATTCTCGGTTGAACTTTTTTTTTTTTTTTTAATATATCTTTGGTCTTCTTTTAGGCACTTGCACCTTTCTCACAACAGCAACCAAAATTGGATCATTACAACCTACAGTTATAGATACCGTTTTGGAGAATAACTCAGCTACATTAGTAAAAATCTGATCCATGTATGTAGAACTAATGTAGGACTCTTGTAGAACTCACAGTGCCACACGCTGTTAACCTTAATCTAGTTAATAATCTGGGATAACCCACATGCATCTGCAGGTCTGAGTTTGAGTTTTACAGAGCAGTCTGCTGAGCCCCAGTCTATATTCAGGTCACCAAAAAATAACTTTCATTGTTTAATTCACATTCTCGCTCTAATATTATAAATATTTTGTCAAGATAAACACCAAGCAGTCTGTTACAGCAACCAATCATAACAGACCTGATCCAAGGTAAATCTAACAGCAGCCACAGTACCTCAGTCTCATATAGCATGAGATCATGCATGATTTTTACCAGGAAATAATCCTGAATATGAAAAGCAACCCTGCCACATTAAGCATACTTATCTTTCCCCAAACTGCTATGACCTTATATCATTAATGCTGTGTCTGAAAGTGCTTGTTCTGTATGTTACTCAGCAACTGTCAAGACATGTTGGTTTTCCAATATTTCTGTAGTTTTGTCAACTTATTCCATGAGCTACAAGTACTGATGTATCTGTCTTTAGACCTTTTGTGGATAGTTTAAGATAATAGCATTGCATGAATCTAAGAACTGGCATTTCATATGCCCAAATGGCAACAGAGCTGTCCAAGAAGCTAAATTGTTTACCTTCCCTAAGGAGGTTGTTATAATTTGGTGGCGATCCAGATAACTACCATTAGTGAATGACTGTTTTTGTTCAAAAACTGCCAAACTAACAATGATATCAGTATGATTCCAAATGCAAGGTGTAGGTTTTCAGGATCAATGAATCATATTATCCCTACCTGTAGAAAAATGCTATAGTAACTCAAATTACCTTATAATGCTTCACATAAAATCTCAATTGTCACAGAAAATAAAGCAGTTACTTAGGAAACAATTACCCTATTCAACTTGCTTTTAGGTTTCTTGCTCTGAATATTTGAGAGTTCTGTCCTCCGAACACAATTCTATCCTGGATGCCCTCTGTGTTCTGTTGGCAAGGCCAATACCTGGGTTTAATCACGATGCTGAAAAGGGTCTCGGGGCTCTATTTTCTTGAAAGTACTGCCTCTTCATTGAAAGTGACAAGAAATTTGTGTAAGTGTCACCATTTTTTGTTACTTTGGATAACCCTAGTTCTTTGTCCTCTGAATTGCAGCCAAAAATTCTGCTCAGGTGGTGGCCCGTTACAAAAAAGTTCTACGGCTGTTCATTCAAGGAAAGACGATGTCTGCTGCTTCAAGAGTGTTGGGGTGAACCGGAACACTGTTGTTGTCAGCGCTCCAATCGCAGAGCTGTTCAGTGCTGCTCCCATTAAATTAAAGGAACTCCTTGAAAACTATAACAGTCAGGTGAAACTCAGTGTGTTTGCCACACAGTGTGCCACTTCAATTCAGGAGGACACAGACATAGCTGAAAAAGTTAAAGCCTTCAAGGTTTCAGGGAAACTGCTTCCCCTAAAATCAAAGTAGGCTACAGTGCTGAATGTTGAATCAAAGTTCATTGTTGAAGTTGGACACTCTTGAAGATTTTCTTTTGATTTTTCACAACATTTTTTATTTGTATAATAATTTTATGGGGTATTAAGTGTATTTATTTTAGGTGTTAAATTATCATTTTTGAATGTTTACTCAGTGAAAGGGTTGAGAATAACACCAAATGACAGCAAAATATTTCTGAACTTTTTTTTTATACTAGCAGAACATCTTTTATTAATATATATATATATATATATATATATATATATATATATATATATATATATATATATATATATATATATATATATATATATATATATATATATATATATATATATATATATATATATATATATATATATATACATATATATATATATATATATATATATATATATATATATATACACACACACACACACACACATATATATATATATATATATATATATATATATATATATATATATATAAACATTAAAGATTTTATTTTGTGTACTTGGATACAATATTGTTAACTTGAATTTATTTTGTGTACTGTAATTTTCTGTGATGCGCAGTTGGTGTTGGCAAATTTTGATTTGGCCACGTTTACCCTTGTTCATGTTACACAGTCAATATGCTGATAGGCTGCAATTATTATTATTTTTTTCTAAAGCTTATTAATGATGGGTAAAGCATTTGTAATTGTGTGTATAAATGAATTATTACTAAATAATCATGTCAGAAAAATGCTTTATAAATGATGAATTCGGTAAAATCCTTTACTGATATGCTTATTTACGATGAGTAAAATATTTATAATTGCGTGTATAAATGTGTTATTACTAATTATTCATGTCAGAAAAATGCTTTATAAATGATGAATTCAATATTTATTAATGCTTAATAGTGTGTACTTATAAAGTGTTACCAAAATTTGCACTGTTTTTGAAATTGTTTGATGAGAATTTGAAATCCATTGGATTAAAACGTTTATCTTTGGCAGCTCACTTGTTTTTGTACATGTGTCACAGCGAGGTGTTTTGAGTGAGGAAGTGTAAAAATCATGCATTCATCTTAATGTAATTTGATGGTTGGTAATGGTGGTTTTTGATGGGAACTCTTATGTCCTGACAGATACAGTGTGCTGTTCAGGGGTGAGACTCAGACTCTGTATCTGTATCAGTGTACTCTGACACTGTATCATAGTCACTGGTCGGTTTTGCGGCATTTTCGGTCCAAGTGTCTTGTGTGATGTGACAGTTTCCTAGTTTAGGGCTAAATACTGACTAATTACCAGGGAATAACATGGAAACAGACCGCACTTCCTTTTACAGTACAGTCACACTTTAATAACTATGTCATTTCCATGTGGGTATTTTTGTAGTTCCTGAGTAACAGATAAGTAATTACCAGGTAATAGCATGGAAACGGGCCTCACTTCCTTTTACAGTACAGTAACGCTTTAATAACTATGTCATTTCCATGTGGGTATTTTTGTAGTTCCTGGGTAACTAATAAGTAATTACCAGGTAATAGCATGGAAACGGGCCTCACTTCCTTTTACAGTACAGTCACACTTTAATAACTATGTAATTACCATGTAGGTAAATGTTGTAGTTACTGGGTAACTAATAAGTAAGTTACCAGGTAATAGCATGGAAACGGGCCTCACTTCCTAGTAATTACAGTACAGTCACACTTTAATAACTATGTCATTTCCATGTGGGTATTTTTGTTAGTTCCTGGGTAACTAACTCAGCCTGATGATCAAAATTACCAGGTAATAGCAAAACAGCTCTAACTGTAATTACCAGGTAAATGGATTTATATTTCAATGACTAATAGGTAATGATCATGATACCTGCAACAACTAATCACGACAGAGATTACTTGCTAAGAAGTTTATCATCACAGCCCTATTACTGTAATTAACAAGAAAATAAATCAACATTTAATATAATTTACCATTTCGACAGCTTTACTCCTCTTTGTGATGAAAAGTGTCACTCATTTACCTCCCCACTCATCTCTAGAACTCCTACTGCATCCTTCTCTGCTTGCAACTGAAAGGAGCGTCAGGCTCTCATTGTTGCTCAGTTTAGTCTCTTGAAAAAGGTTTACACCGTTGGTAGTTTTAATAGAAAGCTTACTTTATTCCCCTCTTCGCTGCTCCAATGGGGTAACTCCACTTCATTTTCTTCAAAACACTTATAACCATCTATGCTTAGAACCATGCCAACAAGTTTGTTTTGCTACAATCTTCCTGAATTAAGTCTGAACATGGAATAGTCCATTGCATGAGACGGGAGGTGGGAGCAGTTGAGCGATCATGATAGATTACACATTTTAATCTATTTTTGAGCATACAAATCAAGACTATGAAAACATAACTGATTCGAATCAAAGAAAACTTTAATATGTTTTTATAAACAACTGGGGCCCCTGGAAATATCAGGGCCCCATGCGATTGTCTGTGTTTGCCTAATGGTAAATTTGCCCTTGCCTGTACTGAACCTTGGACTAATAATGAACCCTAGTTTTTGCTTCATGAATCTACTGTGTCTGCAATTAAGACATCCTCTCGAGTCTGCTCTTGACAGATGTAGTAGGCAGGCACAACTGAGAACAGAACTTAAGCCACGTCATAAAACAAACTCTCTTCAAAGCATGGCTGAAGCCTAATGATAATATCCTTACTTTAGAGAAATGTGTTGTGTGTTTCGTTTTTTATCTAATCAAACAATGCAGTCAAAATTTGTTACTGAAAATTAAGCTATTAGCTTCATAGCTATTAATCTGTATAAGTGCAGTCACCTCCTGCTGTCGTTTTGCTCATATCTCCCGCATCCTGGGCCATGCTGCTTTGGGCTGAGCACAAATGTTGAAGATTGGAATCCTGCCTGAAGCCCCCCACAACATAGCTCCTGGGGTCATTGGGACACACAAACCCTCCCACCATGATAATATGTGGCTCAGGGAGACTTCCCTTAATGTATTGGATTCCAATACATTATTTCGTACATATATTTACAACAAACCCTCTGGCACTGGATCAATTATTCATAAGGACAAATAATATCCAGCGTGGTCAACACAACATGTAATTCAGATTTTGCCATGAGCACTGAAAGACCTAATTTATACCTTCCATAATACTACAGGAACATAAAAAGTTATGTAATGTGAGGATCAGAAAAGATTGTGTTTGAGCCATATCAAGTCAAGGCCCTTTAACAATTTAACATGTACACTTACACAGATTAAAGAATCTGACAAAAACTTTCTTCTCTCGTTGCCACACAAATCCCAGCTACCACTGAAACTGGCTATTAGGTGCATAAAACTATAAAACCAGAGCAAACAGTATTTCAGATAGTTAAGTGTATAGAGTAACAGCAGATGTGCCAATGTGCAAAGATAATGCAAAAGTATTTACCTGCAAGTGAGCGTTTGCGGCTGCGGAAGCTGCCACATCCTGAGCACTCCGAGAATTTTGACCACGTGGTAAGGGTGCAGTTATCCTTGCAAGGAACCAGACACAGTCTGGTTTGATGGGGCAATGGCCCAGCCCATTGCAGGCATTCTGTCATACTGGCAGATTCCCCACTTTCCTGAGTGCAACTAACTCCTGCAAAAATGAAGAAAGTCAGAAATGTCCCTTTAGTTTCAGAAACAATGCAAATATGACAGGTAACTTTGTTTGGTCAATAAAACTCCATTTTAGAATTCCAGAACAACATTTTTAATGGTCATATAGTATGTGCTCAGATAGGACAACATACAGTATGTTGTAAGGTCCCTTAAGCTGCACCAGTACACAATCAAACACAGTAGTGTGAATGGTTATTTGACCTATCACCAATAAACATATGTAAATAATTGTAATCTAAGTTTTATCAGTAAAACAAATCATTTTGAGAACGGTGATGATTATTAGTATTAATGATAAGTTAGATGTTTTGACATGTATCATTCATAATAGGGATGTAAAAAAATATCGTTGCACCAATATATCGCAATATATTTATGATGATGTTTCATCAATTTTTGGCAACACGTGACAAAAGCCAAGGCACTTGCGCTGTGCTATAATGAAAGGATAAGTGCTAAATGAGCATACCCCACACCAGTATAATTTCTAATGAGTTACATTATCTTCTGCATTACCACTTTATATGATTCAGGTTCCATACATGCAAGCTCCAGGTAGTGGCAGTGTTGATGCTATCTACTGCAAGGCTTCTCACTCTAACCCCACTACAAAGAATGGGGTTTATTAAGAATGTCTTTTATTAAGATAACAATTTCTGCTGAAATGCATAGGGGAAATCGATGACAAAATGTACATTTTGCCTCACCAACGATATAGGCTGAAAATGTTATGGTTTAATCTTTATTTTATATTCAAATGCGCACCCCCCCCCCCCCCCCCCCCGCAACCACCACCACACCCTGCAGTGACCCCTTTTGATCCTAATTTAAAAAAAAAATCTACATCCACTCCCCCTGATGTTAATTACTTGTTGAGGAATTTGGTAAAAGAAAAAGTGGCCATAAATTTTCAATGCACAAGTCTTTGCCTTTAGAGCCTTCGTGTTTAACAGTCTTGCACTTAGGGTTGTAACGATAAAAATTTTGTATCACTGTTATTGTGACCAAAATGATCACGGTTATCATTATTATCGCAGTATTGTTGCAGTGTGCTCAAAATGTTCAAAAGTACTTTTACATTCAATTGAAATCATGTAACCCCTTTAATATTATAATCAAAACAGATTTTTTTCATTTTTGTCAATAAATGTGTCAAGAAATGCCCTTTGAGTATATTTTTTTACCACTCTTTCATGAGAAATAAAAGTAAACAATTCTAGCAAGTATTTGTCATTAGGTTATTAATGCTTGAACAGTGTGTGATAACAAGAAAAGAAAAAAACAGATTCGAACTTTAAACAGGATTCTCTTTAGAAACAATTGTAAATTAATGTGCTCAAAGTTCTGAGATGACAAACTAATCAACCTATTTTACAAACACTCCCACATTTTTGTTTGCCTACAGCAGTGGTTCCCAAACTGGGGTGTGTGTACCCCCAGGGGTACGCGAAGTGATGTAGGGCGTACGTGAAAAACTGTCAGGTCTAAACAGTTGTTTCAGTAGTTCAAGTTCAAAATGATAAATGCTTGTATTGTGAGCTTTGATAAAGGCCTGAAGTGTTGGCAGAGAGGCTGAGGCATCTTGGAGAACGAAATCTGTCCTAAATTATCTAAGATTCTTAAAATGACATACAGCAAGTTCAGTCAGACAGCCTTTTCATTAAAGTTTCAAGTTCATTAATGAAAATGTTTCAGAAATGTACATTTCTTTTTCAAAAGTGGACTGGTGTTGCCCATTGACATTGCTGGTAACTAAATCTGTTTAGTGAGAAATAATTCACTTTAATAGCTTTTATTTGTATGTTATGCATGTAAAATGTGGGAGGTGGGAGTGCGGCAGGCTTAAACATTTATTTCTCTCTGTGTTATAAGTGCATGAAAGTTGGGAGTACATGGCTGGAGGTCAAGTGTCTGAAGGGGTACAGGCTGTGATAAGTTTGGGAGCCACTGGCCTACAGCATTAGTGTCCATGTTACAGCTCATTAGATTAGACTATGTCCAGACGTCCTTTTTTGTTTGTTTTTTTGCTGACGATGTCCCTGAGACAGTTAGTCCCCTTCATAACTCTCCTCTGGTCTCCTCTTTCCCTGGCAGATCTCCTCGATATTTCCTCCATTAATATTTCTAAATTAAGATATATAAAATACATAAAACACAAACTTTGACAGAAAAAGACGATCAATTTCAAAATACGGCGATTACACGGCAAAAGAACAGCAAGAACACACTCCAGAATTATACTAATGCTATTATTTACAATATTTATACATTATTTAGATAGAATTACTGACAAACCACCTGTGATTCTCTGTGGTATGGCTCACTGAATCTTTTATCTCTCTCTCTCTCTCTCTCTGTACCTCGATGGCTCAGTCAGCTCATTTAGTCGAGGAGTTAAGGCAGTTGTATTCTTGCACATCTTTTTCTTCCACCGCAGCTTCGTGTTTTAGACAGGGTGACTGTCTTCTATCAGTTTCCCCTCATCCTTGTAAAAATCCAAACTTAAACCAGACTTCAGTGTCTGTTTCAAGACTTTCGCTCTCAGACTCAGAGGCCAAAAAATGCAAAGTGCACATGCGCCCCTCCCGTGAGGCTGCTTCATCGAGGAACAGACACATAGTTCCGTCTTTACCAGGCAATTTGCAGCACCACCGTGCGTTACTGACACAGTGTGTTAATAACGCGGTTTAACAGTGATTTTAATGAGACACAGTAATGATTACCTTTAGAAATAATAACCCTAACCCTTTTACCGCGGTTTACCATTTTACCTGTAACCATTAAATCCCTACTTGCACTGCATCTTTAAAAAATTGCATTTGAGAGGTATTTCCATTGAATTTAAACGAGGTGTTAAATGAAATAGCTCAACATAAATTCTAAATAGTTTTGCTAAAGTGATTTATACACGATCAATCCAGCTTCTAATTAAAAATGAAACTTCAAAAGCAATGTGAGCTAAAAAAGTGAAAAAGAAAATTGCCAGAAGCACATATCATATCTTTATGTTTTACGAAAAGCATCACTGAACGAGTAATATCCAGTCAAATGTTGAATTTGAAGACAAGATGACTCTTAAAGAAAACTGAAATAACATTTTTGAGATTCCATACACAACATTGCTCCGCTAAATTGTAGAAAATGTCATCAATTTACCTTTATTTGATTGTATTTTCCCAAAAAATTCAGTCATAATCCAGCAGCAACCAGAAGACAATTATTACTATAAAGTGGCCATCACTAGTTTTTTTTTGTTTTGTTGAAAGAACCTTAACAGTCCAAAGGCCCATTAATTTGTTGATCACTAAAAAATATTACAAAGTTTCAACAGGCTTTAGAGTTAAATGTGTTGCTGTAATTTCACCTTCACAGCTGTTTCCAGTGTCTTTTTATAGAGCCATGTAGTGCTCAATGATGCAGCATAAAATGTACATCCCATTGTAGCTTTCATTCTGCCTGTTACAGCTATTGATCACTCACAGTAACTGATTTTAATTAATTAACTCTTAAATCTCATAAGTGGAAAAAATAAGTATATTTTTCTTAAACTGATAAACACGAGACCTTTACAAAACTGATCCTTTTCACCATAATGGGAACCCTTTGCCATCGGTCTCTTCAGTTTGGTCAGACAATATAAGATGCAGAAACAGTTAAAAAGTAAAAAAAAAAAGGTAGACTAAAAGTTCTCTGACAATATCCAACAACTTAAAATACTTAACAAATAAAGTTAAAAATGTATTCAGCAGCTGAAAGAGGTGTTTAATGTAAGTATAAATGAACTACTCAGAATTTCAACAAAATGTGAAAAGACAAAATACACCAGTCAATTACAGAGCTTAGTCAGTCAATAATTTTAGTGAAATTCATTCACATAAAAACATTTACACTTGTAACAGCTTTTGGTTAAAAAAAAATAGGAAAAAAAGAAAGATTGACAAAACAAATAGATCGTTTATCATTCTTTTATCATTAATCATTGCATTGTTTGACTCATTAAAAAATGCCATTTCAAGTAAACTCTTTCTTGAAACAGTCAGGGGGCTTCCTATAGTAAAAGATAATCAGTCGATAGATCACATTTGATCACACAAGATTTCTGTCGGGGAGGACTAGATTCGAGATCAGTGGTTGGACAGTGGTTATGTGTGTGTTGTGCTGTGTTGAGATTATTATTATAATTACAAAAAGTTTTAAGTTGGCATTGTCAATCACTTATACATACATATATATATATATATATATATATATATATATATATATATGTAAATATATATGTATATATGTGTATATATATATATATATATACACACATATATATATATATATATATATATATATATATATATATACACACATATATATATATATATATATATATATATATATATATATATATATATATATATATATACACACATATATATACATGTATATATATATACATACATATATATACATATATATATATATACATACATATATGTATATATATATACACACACATATATATATATATACACACACATATATATATATATATACGTATATGTATAGTAAGTTTACACCCCCCAGCAGAATTTCTGATTTTTTGGCCTTTTCTCAGAAAATATTAATGGTAACACAAAAACCTTTCTGTCTCTCATGGTAAGTGGTTGGGTGAAGACATTTATTGAAAAAAGGATAAGTTTACTCTTTTTAAATCATAATGACAACAGAAACTTCAAAAATGACCCTGTTCAAAAGTTTACACCCCCTGGCAGTTTTGGCCTGATAACATGCACAAAATTTGACACAAATGGGTTTGAATGTCTACTAAAGGTAACCATCCTCACTTGTGATCTATTAGCTTGTAATCTGTGTGTGTGTGTAAAAGCTCAGTGAGTTTCTGAGCTCCTGACAGACACGCACATCTTTCACTCAGTGCTGCGTTGAAGTTTCAGGTTTCTGCGTCATAGGTAAAGCAAAAGAATTGTCAAAAGATCTGCGAGAAAAGGTAATCCAACTGCACAAAACAGGAAAAGGATTTAAAAAGATATCTAAGGAACTGAGGATGCCAAGAAGCACTGTTAAAACTCTAATTAAGAAGGGGAGAGAGAGGGATTCTGTTGAAACCAAACCACGGTTAGGCAGACCAACAAAAATTTCAGCTCCAACTGCAAGGAAAATTGTCCGAGACACAAAGAAAAACCCTCAAATAACTTCAGCTGAAATACAGGACTCTCTGAAAGAAATTGGGGTGGATGTTTCAAGATCCACAATAAGGAGACACTTCAAGAAACATGGACTGCATGGGCGGGTCGCCAGAAGAAGGCCATTTCTACACAAATGCCACAAAATATTCCGCTTACAATACACCAAACAGCACAGACAAGCCTCAAAACTTCTGGAGCAAAGTCATTTGGAGTGATGAGACCAAAATTGAACTTTTTGGCCGCAACCATAAACGTTACATTTGGAGAGGAGTCAACAAGGCCCATGATGAAAGGTACACCATTCCTACTGTGAAACACGGAGGTGGATCACTGATGTTTTGGGGATGCGTGAGCTACAAAGGCACAGGAAAATTGGTCAAAATTGATGGAAGGATGAATGCAGCATGTTATCAGAAAATACTGGAGGAAAATCTACACTCATCGGCCCAGAAGCTGCGCATGGGACATTCTTGGACGTTCCAACATGACAATGATCCAAAACACAAGGCCAAATCAACCTACCATTGGCTACAGCAGAACAAAATGAAGGTTTTAAAGTGGCCATCTCAGTCTCCTGACCTCAATATCATTGAGCCACTCTTGGGAGATCTCAAACGTGCAGTTTATGCAAGACAGCCCAAGAATTTACTTTTTGCCAAGAGGAATGGGCAGTTTTACCATCTGAGAAAATAAAGACCCTCATCCATAACTACCACAAAAGACTTCAAGCTGTTATTAATGTTAAAGGGGGAAACACAAGGTATTAAAAACTGGTGGTGTAAACTTTTGAACAGGGTCAGTTTTGAAGTTTCTGTTGTCATTATGATTTAAAAAGAGTAAACTTATCATTTTTTCAATAAATGTCTTCACCCAACCACTAACCATGAGTGACAGAAAGGTATTTGTGTTATCATTCATATTTTCTGAGAAAAGGCCAAAAATTCAGAAATTCTGCTGGGGGTATAAACTTTTGGGCACAACTGTATATGTATATATATATATATATATATATATATATATATACATATATATATATATATATATATATATATATATATATATATATATATATATATATATGTATGTATGTATGTATGTACATATATATATATATATATATATATATATATATATATATATATATATATATATATATATATATATGTATGTATGTATATATATATATATATCTATATATATATATATATATATATGTGTATATATATATATATAGATATTTAACCAGGTTGGTCCCATTGAGATTAAAAACCTCTTTTTCAAGGGAGACCTGGCCAAGACAGGCAGCAGCACTGCGCTTGGTCAGTGATCGGGAGGTTGCAGGTTCAAGCCCAGCCCCGGGCGACACATGGCGATGTGTCCTTGGGCAAAACACTTAACCCCAAGTTGCTCCTACTGCTGCGTCAGTGGCGTGTAAATGGGCATGAAAGGGCGTGACTGTGTTAGAGATACTGATGGATAACTAACATAGAAACTCTGAACCATCAGTATTGTGACTGTGAGTGCGAATGGGTGTGAATGGGTAGGTGTGATCTGCGGTGTAAAGCAGCTTTGAGTAGTAAAAGACTATAAAAGCACTATATAAGCTCAAATCCATTTACCATCAACAGTAAGCCACATACAGAGACCAACCCAATCCATTGGTCTGAATCCTGACCAAGTGTAATGTTCTCTTAATCATTTAGTGTATCTTGTGCTCAATTCCTGTTTTATTTTGAAAATTCTGTTGCTTTTGTGTGATGTCTAGTTTTACTTCCTGCCTTTGTTCTCTTCCCGCCTTTGACATCACTCACCTGTGACTGATTTGCAATCAACCTCACCTGGGTATAAATACCATGTTTTTTCACCAGCCTGCTGTCCGATTGTCTTGGTCTTTTATTATGGTCATGCTTCTCAGCCTTGGAGATCTTTAGTTTGCCTTTTTGGATTTAGGATTCTGAAGACTGTTGTACTTTTCGTTTGGAATTAACTTTGTTTGGATTTCTGGAACTTTTTGTGTAAAGAATCTTGCCTTTGTTACCTTTTTTGGAATTTGGAACTTTTCTTTTGGAATGGACCTTGTTTGGACTTTCTTGAATTTTTAAGTAAAGAACTTTGCTTTGGATCACATTTCTTGTCCTGGTTGTCTCTCTCTGCACCTGAGTCCCTTCCTTTTGAATCATGACACCAAGTTTTAATGATGGACAAACTGGGAGAACTGGAAACGGCAGTGAAGAACAACCAATGCGCCCTCGACTACCCCATCACTGTCAAAGAGATACAGCTCAAACTGAACACCCTTAAAAACAGGAAAGAGTGCGGTATAGACAGCATCAACTCTGAGATGCTGAAACACAGCAATCTAAATCTCCAACTTGCCATCCAAAAACTTTTTAACCTGGTGTTGACAGTTGGACATTACCCTAGCATTTGGAGTAAAGGTCTCATTTGTCCTCTGTTTAAAAATGGAGATAAGTACAGTCTCAGCAACTACAGAGGCATCTGTGTTAACAGCCATCTGGGTAAACTCTTCTGCATCATCCTGAGCTCCAGATTAATCACATATCTCACTGACCATCAAATCCTCTCTCGAAGCCAGATAGGCTTTTTACTCAACCACCAAACATCTGACCACATCTACACTCTCCATACACTCATCCAGCACCATGTTCACCAAAAACACAAAGGGAAGGTATTTGCATGCTTTGTGGATCTAAAGAAGCTTTCGATACGATTTGGCACAATGGGTTGCTTTTACAGTTCTTACAGTGTGGAATTGGTGGTAAAATCTACGACCTCATCAAATCCAAATATTCAAAGAACCAGTGCTGTGTTAAAATTAGAAACCAAAGAACAGAGTTCTTCAGACAGGAGAGAGGGGTGCATCAGGGATGTAACCTTTCTCCCACCCTCTTCAACATTTATATCAACCAACTGGCCACCCTTCTTGAACAATCCTCAAGCCCAGGATTAGATCTACAAGGCAAAGACATTAAATTCCTCATGTATGCAGACAACCTGGTTCTCCTGTATCCGACTGACCACGGCCTGCAGCAAAACCTCTCTCTGCTGAAGGACTTCTGTCAAAGTTGGGCATTAGATATTAACCTGGACAAAACAAGTCATGGTGTTCCAGAAAAAGCCCAGGTCACAAGAATCCAAGTATGTTTTCATGGTAAGAGGGACCACTCTCCAGCATACGATGGAGTACAGTTACCTCGGCATCACCGTCAGTGCATCTAGCAGCTTCAGCAGAGCAGTAAACACGCTCACAGACAAGGCACGCAGGGCTTACTACAGCATCAAAGGTTCACTCAATCTGTTCAAACCCTCATTCAAATCTTGCTCAAACTGTTTAAAAGTGTCATTCAGCCCATCCTTATGAATGGAAGTGAAGTGTGGGGCCCCCGACTTACCCAGGGACACACCTCATGGGACACAACACCCCCAGAAAAGTTTCACCTTCAGTTCTGCAAAGAAATCCTCAGGGTCCAGAGAAAGTGTCCAAACCATGCATGTAGAGCAGAGCTGGAATGATCAAAAGGTTTATTAAGTTCCAGGTTCACTTAGCTCAAGCTGACCCTGAATCCTATCACCTCAGAGCCTTTCTTAGTAACAGCCTCAGCCCAGAGACAGACCCTCTGAGAACCATCAGAGAAACCTGCCACCTCAAAATAAAGGAAATCCAAGACCTCCAAAATCTCGCCAGAACTCAGCTGGTATACATAGACAAAAAGAACAAAGCTGTTTACATTGACAATTGGAGAAATGAAATTAAATCCATTCATAAATTTCAATGTTATCACCTACTGAACAGAGAACATTCTCTGGCAAAGTACTTGATCAGAGTAAAAAACCTTGAAACGGAGATACACATTAACAATGTACAGACTCAGGGACCATCAACTCTAGGTTGTAAAAGGTCGCCATAGGAAAGAATGGACACCAAAAGAACTGAGAATATGTAAACACTGTTCTTCAGGAGAAATTGAGACTGAGCTCCACTTTCTGCTCTGCTGTCCCCTGTACCAAACTGAGAGAGAGGCTTTCCTCCATCAGGTCACAGCAGCAGACTCCTCCTATGAGAGAAAAACACACGCTGAACTGATGACACTGAAGATCTACACTGTACACATTTAGCTGCACAATATGTGACACTCTGCCATGACATCAGAGAAAAACATCAGTGCTGATGATTTGAACCATTATTAGTGATAGAGCTCTACTGAACTTCTTTAAGATAAATTGTTTGTGAATATTCCTTTGTCCTTACATCCAATTTCATGACAACACTGAATCTAACAGTCCAACTAATGTAAATATTGTAAATAACTGTTGATTGTTATGCCTTTGCAACAATGTATTTTTCCATTCATGCCAATAAAGCTTTTATTATTGTTATTGTTGAGAGAGCGAGAGAGAGAGAGAGAGAGAGAGAGAGAGAGAGAGAGAGCGAGAGAGAGCGAGAGAGAGAGAGGGAGAGGGAGGGAGAGAAAGAAAGAGAGCGAGAGAAAGAGATAGAGAGTCTCTTTTTAAGTCTGGACTAAAGACTTAAAATGTTAATTAAATTCAATCATAAAATGAGGAAAGGTTGGTTTGGAGGCTGGAAATTTTTGCCTATAAATTAAGTATTTTCCCAATAAAATGAAAAAAGAAACTATACTGAAGGCATTTGTTATTCGTATATCATAGTAACAGATAACACCTTCAAGGGAGAAACTGTAAGACATGTTAACATGGGTGAAGATATAAGAGCACAAGTTCTGTCTGGACAGTGAACAATCTCTGATAAATTGAAAAGAATATATGGAGCATTTTTCCCGACATACCGACATACTGCAGGTTCTGCTACACCAGTTAACTCTACACTGTAAAAGAAAAAAAAGTCAACTTTATGGTAAAATACCTGCAGGTGAGGTTGCCAGGAATGTACCGTAAAAAAATGGGGAATTTGTACAAGACAATATGTTGGTTGGGTAACCTTAAATTTTTCCTGAGGACAACATATTTTTTGACTGGAAATCCTTGTATAAAACAAAAATATTGTCAACCATTATTCTGTAATTTTGTGTCAAAAACAACATCTTCTATTGATTTTTACAGTAAGTTGCTGTAAAAACAACGGATATAATAAAGTAATTTTTACAGTAATTTGTAGTAAATTTAACAGAAATATGATAAACCCTGTTACGGTAAATAACTTTTGAAACAACAGAAATATGGTAAATGTATTAAAGTCTATGTCAATAAAAAACACGGTAAAATTGTACAACTGCAACATTTTATTTTGACCAGTTAAATTTTATGGTATATTCCTGGCAACCACAGCTGCCAGTATTTTACCGTTAAAAATACAGTACAATACATGAGAAACACAAGTGGTATGGCGTAGATTTTACAACAGCAACTGCTAGATGTATTTTTTTTTAAGTGGTCCATATTATTTAATCAAGGTAGATTTTCACTGATAATTATTAAGAAAATGTTACTTAACATCTTTGAAAAAGACTGAACAGATCAAATTTTCTGTATACTCATAAAGGAGTGTAAATATTGAGAATACAGCATGTCCACAAACATGACTGGTCATCCAAGTTGGAATGAATAAACATGAAACAAATAATCACTTGCCCCTGGCTGCTTAAGAGTTATGAGTCACTGAGTCCAGCCTTGGTTGAAGAAAGCACTCAAACATGGAGTGAAGTTTCAAATGCATATGCTGATCTAGATACAAGCTCTGCCAGAGGACACCACTGTTGTCCATCAGGTGTTCATTTCGGACTAGCAGGATCCTCTCTGCAGCAAAAAAATGGACACAAAGTTTCAAAAGTTTGATTGAAGCAATGCTTGCCAAAAATGCCCAGAGATTAACAAACCTCATGTCAAAAATAAGCTGCCATGATCAATGACTTTAAAGTGTTAAGTTGGCAGGTCTTAAATTAATTCAGATGAAAGTGATACATGGACTCAAAACAATCCAACACAATATTATTATTTAGAGAACAGTGTATCTAAGTTTACTATTATTTTGTCATGGAATCTGAAGTTAATGATTGAATGAGGTGGTGAAAAGATCTAGTTCCTGTAATTCAATCTACATTTTAGACTGTTAGTTTCCTTTATGTATGAAACTAACATACATAAAGGAACCTGCCTTGGAAAATGAACCTGAGACAGATTGAGGTTTGTGTTTTATCCATTTGTCTTTTGCTAAAAGTGAATAAAATCACAGCTTACCTCTTAGTGAATCTCTGGGTGAAGACTTGACTGAGGACGGGAGAGAGTCTCTTTGAGACATAAAAATTCCCATCATCTCTACCTGAGGACTCAAAGGTTGGCAATGGAGGCTTCACTGTGGACTGACTTGACCCTTTTGCATTTTGAAAGAAAACACAACAAAAAGGAAATACACAAAATATATTTATCAACTATGACAATAATAATAAGTCAAAAATTACTATAACAAGATCACATCTGCAAAACAAGTTTCCCTCATACTGCACAGGGTGGGTTTGTGTTGCTTTCCACACTTTCCCTACAACACTCACAGAATATTCAGAACCAAGCTCCTCCACACAGCCTGACCTCCTCAGCCTGAGTGCACAGTCAGTAATCAAAGTTTGCTGACATGGCCAACTGCTGCAACATCCCAGTTAAAGCTGTGGTCTACGATTTGAAACCGCAGCCTGCCCCCCTTCCCTCACCTCTCCCCTCCGTGTTCCAAGATCCCGCCCCCAGCTCGTGACGCCTCATATAGCCCCCTCGGACAGAGCTACGAGCGACTAGCACAATATATCAGCAGCAAACTCAATCAAAAACAGCTCAGCTCAACTGAAAGTATCAAACACGACAGACATCTCCCTTATAACACACAGCAGTAGCCATTTCAACTGGACCGGCGGCAATGCGGGTCTGGCGCCGCCAGAGCGGAGCCGAGTGTGGGGGAGGATTTATCTTTCTCAGCCTGTCCTCCCCAGCTCAGCTTACAGTGCAAACGATTAGCGGCTAACAGGCTAACCCGCTCCCCTACAAGTTATTAGCCCGTACAGGCACAAACTAACCAGAGTTATTCAGCAGACATCTCACACTGTAGTAAACAAAGCCATTACCTGATCAACCAGGGGCGAAACGGCCGATGCTGAAGGTCTGACGGCCGGCTGAGGCTATTCGTTAGCCGTTAGCCCGCTAACAGGCCTCCACCCTCCCTCCACCCGCGGGCAGAGCTCCGTTGGGCCCGCGGGAGAGGGAGGCGGATTCCCGGGTTCGGCGCTAGGCTTTCCCGGCTCCATGATAGTTCAGTAGCTAACGCTGCTAGCTGCTCACCGGAGGTAGAGGGGAGGAGGCGGGACCATGGGCAAGATGCTGCGTACTGCGTAGTGAGGGAGACGAGGATTGGATGGACTCATGGACTAACTCACGGACCAATTAATAGTCGCAGGTTCTTAGGCTTGATTGGTCAGCTAGTATGCAGCTTTTCAGCGGATATACTGAATGGATTTTTTTCATTCTTTTTGGTCTTTATACTGTGTAGATAGGACCATAGGACCATAACAGCCTTATAAACGGTGTTATTAATATGTACAAAGCTTCCAAATTGTAGACCATAGCTTTAAGTTATCTCTCAAGTATCTGATTATTTAGATGCTAAGCCTTATACAGTGGTGTGATTAATTGTTTGCTTTTGGCTGAGGTCTTTCCAATCTACTTAAATGTTTGTTTGTTTTTTCTGGTACACGTTCATTCAAATCATGTGCATGGCTAACCCACATACCTGTTTACCAGAAGTCCTCCATTTCTAAAAAACCGGAAATTTTTGTCCCCTTCTAAAATGTCTGAAAAGTATCATGTTAATATTTTTTTCCACTTCATTTCTTCATAAAGATGTTGTATGTGATGACATCACCAATTTCTGTTAAATAAACCAAGAAAAAACAGTAAAATGCAAATATTTTCAATATATTGAATGCAAAGTGGAATTTTCAAGTGGCGATTATTACAGTCTTGGGACATGTCACAGATAACTAACAATATAGTTTTTTTTATGAACAAGTAGTTTTTCTGCTAAATCACCATTTAAAAAGTGTCCTTACTTTCTGTAAGTGGACATTTTTTGCCCACTTCTAAGACATCCTGAAATATTAAATCAAACCTTTTAAAACATTTTTCCTTAAAAATATTTGAATCCACTTCAGCCCTGATTATAGCTATAAAGCTTTATATTAATCACAAGTTAAACCCTTTACCAGTGTACGTGATGACATCACCAATTTCTTGAAAAACACAATGGAAGTAAAATATTTTCAGTTTACTAAATGCAAAGTGGAATTTTCTAGTGGGAATAATAACAGTCTTGGACCGGTCATTTTTATGTATCAACATTGTGTTTTTAGGATAGTTTTACTGCTACGTCAGCATTAAAAAAAAAAAGACTCCTCAATTTCTGAAAAAGGAACCTCCCAAATGATAATATGCTAATATTAGCAACTTTTACTGCATGGATATTTGAATTCACTTCAGTCCTGATCATAGCTATAAAAGTTTTAATAATTTTCAGAAAGTTTAGCAAAGTTTAAAGTTAAAAGTTAAGCAGGGCATGTGATAACATTCAATTAAATTAAATTAAATTCAATAATTTATTGTCGTTGACACACGGACAATAAATTACTGAATTACATTTAGAGCATCAAACAGTTGCATGGCTATGATGTAATCACAAGTGCATTGGAATGTAAACAAAATAATGAGGTAGGCAATAGACATATAAACATAACGACAACAAAAGGTAGGGTATTCATGAGTGGAAATCAGAACAGTAGCATGGTGTAGATGGTTGTTTACTGCAACAATGCAAGTCTAGTTCACAGTTATGGTTAATGTGTGAGGTAGTGGATGATGGAGGGGGGAGAGGGGGACAGTGTTCATTCAAAAGTCTGATGGCCTGGAGATAGAGGCTGCTAGCCATTCTGCTGGTTCTAGCAGGGAGTGACCTGTACCTCCGGCCAGAAGGCAGCAGTTGGAACAAATGGTGTGCTGGGTGGAATTGGTCTCTTATGATGTTACGAGAGCAATTCAGGCACCGAGAGGTGAACACAGTGGTGATCTCTGGGAGAGGTGACCCAATGATTTTTCCTGCCGTTCTCACCACTCTCTGGATCGCCTGCTTCTCTGCCTTAGTGCAGCTGGAGAACCACACTAGCAGACCATATGTCAGCACACTCTGAATGGCGCAGTTGTAAAAATTTGTTATGAGCCTCTGGGAGAGTTTAAGTCTCTTCAGCTTCCTCAGGTAGAAGAGCTTGGTTCTGAATATGCTGTGCTTTCCCTACAGCAGAGGTGATGTTACAGCCCCAGGACAGATCCTCCGTCACCGTCAGGCCCAGATATTTGAAGGAGGTCAACCTCTCCACCGGCTCTCCACCGATAGCCAATGGAGCATGATTTGATGATTTGCGGGAGTCCACAATCAGTTCTTTGGTTTTTTTAATGTTCAGGGCCAGGTTGTGTTTTTCACACCATCCCGCCAAATGTTCAACATCCTCCCTGTATGCGGTCTCATTGTTGTTTGTTATTAGTCCGAGCACAGCTGTGTCGTCCGCAAATTTGATGATGTGATTGGTGGGGAGGAGAGCAGAGCAGTCATGTGTGTAGAGGGTGTACAGTAATGGACTTAACACACACCCCTGCGGAGCACCGGTGTTGATGTAGATGGTGGGTGAGATGTGCTCACCTGATTTCACACACTGGGAGCGGTTGGTTAAAAAGTCCAGTATCCAGTTGCAAAGTGAACTGTTCAGAACAAGGTTGCACAGTTTTAACAGAAGTGCGTTTGGCAAAATGGTGTTAAATGCTGAGCTGAACTCAATAAAAAGCAGCCTCGCGTAGGTGTTCTTGTGTTCTAGATGTTCCAACAGTGTGTGAAGCACAATAGCGACAGCGTCCGCTTTTTTATGCTAGGTCAAAGTAAAGGAACAGAGACATCCATGATAGTAAATGTAGCAATAAGAAATGTGACATTGATGCATAAACAAATACACACATACAAACAAAAAATTCAGAAAAAAGACTGTAAGACTGTAAAGAATGTAAAAATTCTCCCCAGATTATTATTTAACTTTGTCTACAATATATTGCAATTATTACAATTTTATCACAAATTGTATAGCTCTTTGTTTGTTTTCCCGAGACTGTTTTATTATGATTGGTAATTTTTATTATTTTCCACAGTAATCAAACATAAACAAACAGTAACATTCTCAAGGACAAGACCCACATACAAACTAAAGTGAGCACAATAAAATGGCCATCGATGTACATAAACACAAATTGAGACAAAAACAAAACAAAACATAACAAAAAAAAGGGATGAGTTCTTAATAAGTTCTACCACAATACACCCACAATTTCTAAACCATTATTACAATACAACTTATAATAATGACCTTTTCTGAGTTGGAACGTCTTCAGTTAGACAATATAAATGAACGATACTGCCCCCATTTTAAGTCATACTGCTCCATTTTGTCTAGCAGCCTATATGATAATTTTTCCAGGTCCACAAGCTGACTAAGAGAGGTGTACCATGAGGATAATACTGGTGCTGAAGAAGCCTTCCATTCTTTAACAATACATTTTCTTCCTAGCATGAGGACAGTCAGGGTCCAGTCTGCAAGCAGTGGATCCAAGTTACCTAAAGTCGAGGGGTCACCTAAAACAAACAGGTAAGGAGTGAAGGGAATATCATGGCCAGTAATCTTTTTTATTGTGTAGTTGTTTAGTGGTGTGTATCCCCAACCAAAATTCCTGAACTTTAGAGCAGCTCCAGAGCATATGTACTAAAGTACCATCTTTATCCAGACACCTCCAGCACACTGGGGCATTAACTAAACCCACTCTGTGCAGCTTGGATGGTGTCCAATAAACCCTATTTAGGATTTTGAACTGGATCAGTCTAGAGCGCAATTCTCTTGACATCTTTTTCCCATTGCTTAGAATTCGATCCCATTCTGTCTCTGAGAAAGTCACTTGTAAATAATTTTAGTGACCCCTACTGAGTTCTGAAGCCTTGAGGATCCTGGAATAGTAAGCAGCAGCTTCATGGCCACGTTCAGATATTTTAAGATACTTTTTATTTTCCAAAATATCAGCACTAGGTGGGGCTATGGAGGAGGAGCCAAATGTTTGAATGATCAGGTGTCTCAACTGTAAGTACTTCCAGAATTGAGTTTGTGGAAACCTAAATTCCTGTTTAAGCGCCTCAAAAGAATTTGATGTGCCATCCTGATACAAGTCCCCAAGAACTTTGATACCTTTCTGAAGCCAGGAGTTCCAAAGAAATGGGGATCTGTCTATACAGAGCTTAGAATTTAGCAAAATACTGGCTGAATTGTGGAGATAGGGGTCAAAATTAAAAATCTGAACTACTCTCCTCCAAACCCATTGAATATGAGACAAAATAGGGTGCGATCGCTTCGATGGGGAGAGTTTGACTGTGATGAGGTTTGTGGGTGTGAGAGGGGTGCAAATAGCACCCTCAAGGTCAAACCAGGGAGGAGCTCTCTCTGGGGGCTGAAATTATTGTACCATATGTCTGAGAGTGAACGCATAATGATAAAATAGCAACTTTGGTAAACCAAGGCCTCCTTTATCAACTGGCATCTGCAGCTTTTTTAGGTTAATCCTGGGATGCTTATTATTCCACAGAAACCTATTGCAAATCTGATGGAACTGATTAAAATAATGCAGAGGGATGCGAACTGAAAGAGCCTGTAAAAAGTAGTTAAATTTTGGGGTTCAGTTCATTTTAATTATATTTACCTTACCCCACATTGAGAGATAAAGTGGGGACCACCGTACCACATCAGCTCGCAAGCTATCTATTAAGGGGTCAAAATTTATTTTAATCAAATCAGCCAGCACAAGTGGAAATGTTATACCTAGATACTTAATGCCTTTCTTGAGCCAGGCAAAGTTGCCAAATTGGAAGAGGGATTTGGGGCAGTATGGTGTGAGAGGAAGAGCCTCAGATTTTGACCAATTTACTTTAAATCCTGAATGGAAGAAAACCTATCTATAATTTTAAACAGGGAGGGGAGAGAGTGTTCAGGATCTGAAACAAATAAAAGAATGTCATCTGCGTACAGCATTAATTTATGGCGATTCTCTCCAACTAAAATGCCTGGAAATGTAGGCTCACTGCGGATAGCCACTGCTAATGGCTCCAGCACAACTGCAAAGAGCAGGGGAGAATGAGGATCCCCCTGTCTAGTGTCTCTACCCAGTTCAAATGGAGAAGATATAACACCATTAGTAAGAACAGAAGCTGTGGGATGAGTGTAAATAGGGCTGACCCAATCTATGAACCTCTGGCCAAAACCAACAGACTGCACGGCAGAGAGCAGGAACTGCCACTCTACCCTGTCAAAAGCCTTCTCAGCATCCAAGGAGATGGCTGCCACAGGGGAGGCGTAGTCCTGACTGACCCACGTTATATCGATAAACCTTCTGATGTTGTCTGCAGAACAGCGAGAATGCATAAAGCCATCCCAGTCAGGATGGATCAGGGAAGTTATAACTTTGCAGAGTCAGACTTATTGATCTATAGCTTTTGCAGTCCAAGGGATCTTGGACAGTTTTTAAAATAAGAGTAATAGCAGCTTCTGTCAAAGAGTGAGGAAGTCTACCCTTGTCAAATGCTTCATTATAAGTTTCTATAAGCAAAGGTGCTATCTCTTCAGAATAAGCTTTAAAAAACTCTGCTGTAAAGCCATCCAAGCCTGGTGCTTTACTTGAAGGTAGGTTTTTGATGACATTCATTATTTCTTCAATAGTGATGGGTGCATCCAGTTGCTCAAGCTGGTCCTCTGACAATCAAGGAAGATTGAGAGTTGAAAGAAAGGATATAATATCTATTTTACTCACTGTTAGCTCGGGGGTATTTAGTTTTATATAGAAATCACTAAAAGCCCCATTTATTTCTTTAGGATCAGACAAAAGTCTGCTATCAGCCCCTTGAATGTCTGGAATGGTACTTAACCCTTCTTTTTGTTTAATGTATCTTGCTAGTAGCCTACCAGCCTTATCGCCCCCATCAAAGTATTGTCTGGCCCGGAAGAGAGCAAATTCCGCCCTTTGAGTCATAATTGAGTTATATTCATACTTCAGCCTAGTTTAACGGTTTAGGTTATTAGAGCATGTCTTTTTCTTAAAATCTGACACTGCTGTTTTAATCTGCTTTTCAAGCTCCTGGATTTTAGCACCATTTTCCTTTTTTTTAAACAAAGAATATTGGATTATATGACCTCTCAAGAAGGCCTTTAAGGCTTCCCATGCAATTTCTGCAGATGGAGCTGTTGATAAATTGGTCTCTTTGTACAAAATGATTTGTGACTTAAGTAACTCTTTAAAATTCTTGTCTAGTAAAAGGCTAGAATTTAATCTCCATCTAGTAGATTTCTCTGGTCTGGCAAAACAATATATTTAAGTATATTGGGCCGTGGTCTGAAAGAAGAATATTGCCAATTTCACTTGATACTACACCAAATACCAATGTTTGAGAAATCAAAAAAAAAAAATCTATCCTTGAAAATGACCCATGAGGCGAAGAGTAAAATGTGTGTATATATATATATATATATATATATATATATATATATATATATATATATATATATATATATATATATATATATATATATATATATATATATATATATATATATATATATATATATATATATATATATATATATATATATATATATATATATATATATATATATATGTGTGTGTGTATCTTTGCTTCTTAATGATAATTATAGCTGGATGTTTTTCAACAATTCAATGAAGAAAGATTCTTTGAAATATTTAGGCAAGTGTCAAAAGGGTAAAAAAAAATGTACCAACTCGTACAAATAAAGAAGTCTTGTACTTTGATAATGGGTGAATTTTCTTTAACTTGACTTAGGAAGAGGTACCTCTAATAATCATCCTCATCAAAACAACAAACAGTGAAAGAAAATTTAATAAAGTAAATGTTTTCTTATCAAAACCTTAAAATAAATGCATTTTGAGGGGTTTTTTGAGGCAAATAACCAAGCTAGGCCAGTGATGGCAGAAATGTAGACAAAAAAATCCCTTCTTCGCGAAGAACAGAGATTTCCATTTTGCACATGCTTTATGTTTTAGCTAAATGTGCAAAGCAGTTTCAGGCAGAACACAGTGCTTAAAATGAACAGATTGCATATTACAATCAAATGACTTAAGTCCCATTCAACAACATTAAAAGCTAGTCCATCTAAGTGGCCAAAATATTAAAAAACTCATAACAAAATCTTCCACCCAAGGTTTCATTCCATTTTTGGCCCGTTTTTGGCGATCTTCTTCTTGACACTGGTTCGCATGTCACTCTCCTCGAGAGGGGTCCAGCTGCAGACCTCCACTCTCAGCTGGCCAACGGCTCCTACAATGTGAATCGGAAACCACCTCTAATGTGAGACGGATGTGACGTAACTATAAACAACTATATACCTCCTTCACACCGCCGCGAGGCAACGCCCCACCTCCAGCCATTTTAATGAGGGACAGGTGGCAGACGTGAAGCAGTTTTAATCGCAGCAATAGGACAGAGAAGCAGTTGCCACCTACGTGAACGCGCACAGATTTTGTCATATAAATTATAAACGTGTCATATATTACATCACGTATAAAATACGTATTATATACATATGATTTACGTATATAATGTCTATGGATTTTGCCCTGCCGCACCGAAACTTTCTAGCGGCAGCAACCTGGCTGGAGCTAATCACATCTGAGTAGGGAGGGAACCCGGTAATAGCAGGCGTCACAGGTCAAAGCCATGGATGTATTATAAGAACTGGATACCAGACCGCCCCTCTGGCGGCACGCTGATTTTTTCCAGTGGCCACTCTTGGTATTGCAATGAAAAATCCCATCGGGCCCCAAAAAGCATTTTTCCCATAGGCGGCAATAGTAAAAGAGACAGCTGTAAAACTGTTGACAGGACATCTCCAGCCGTAAATTCGGTCAATTACTGATCTTTGTATTTTATATTTTTAAGTCTTGGACTTTTGATCGGTCAAAAAGTGTTCAAAAGGCCAGAAAAGCCAGAGGAAAGTCGCTATCTCTCTGGTGACGTCACAGCTGTACACATGCACTCTCAAAGCGCAGTCATGCTGTGTCTCGGGAGCGAGGATGCCCGTTAGCTTCTTTAAGGCTCTATATAGTGCAAACTTGTTCTGAAAATTGAGAAAACGACTAAACGGTGAGTTTCTTTTTGACAGAGTGACTTAACACATGTATTTTCTTAGTGTTAGCTATCACTCGCTTGATAGTTGTGGTTTGTAAATGTATTTTACGTTATATCCAAATTAAATCCGCGTATCTTCCTATTGACTGTACTTACATTAGACTGCTGTGTATTTGATAATATACAATGAAATAACGAATTAAGTAAGCAACATTTTACTAACACGATGGTCAAAGTATATTCAATTTAAAGAAAGTAAAATCTCGTGCAATGTGTAGAATATGTGTCAGGGGATCACAGAGTTGTGTTAGGCATATGGTATCTTTATTCTGAATATATGTGTATGTATTTATTGTGTTGTAAATAATACAATCAGATAATATAATTCTTTAGACTGTAAAAATAATAATAAAAGAGAGACTTGAAATGACGAGAAACTTTACTTGAAGAAAATGATAAAGTACGATAAAGATCAATAACACATTTGTCATGTTCAGTTGAAATAAGCAAGATTTTTGTCTCAACAGAGATTGGAGGTAGAGGGGCATCACTCAAGGGAAAAGAGTGAACATGGCTGCAAGTTTCATTAATGACAGTATGGTGGTCATTCTGATTTATCTAATGTAATTGTCATATTTCATGTATTACTCATGTATTATATTATTTACTCTATTCAAACAAGATAATCTGAACTTCTGAATAAAATACAAACCTTTTTGGTCTACCTAAAACATTGGCAGTTTTTTTGTGAGAACAATTAATTAATAATTAACGTAAATAACATTTTTTAAGTAAGACTCAAAAAACAAACATTATTTAAAACATTTTATTATACTGTTTTTATTTTGTTTTCTTACATTTTTTTATGTTATTCAGTTTTTATAGATAATAAAATATAACAAATATAACCCTTACCCTATAACATTATACAAAAAATATAACTGTTTCAGATAACATTCTATCTTAAAAATTTAAGGCTGGGAACATACATGGTACAGGCTTTCATTTAACATAAGTATTTTACCACTTAAAAGTGAACGTCTCAACTGAAGTTATCATTAGAAATGAACAAATCAAACAAAACTAACCATTTATGTGAGTGTGTGTGGCTTGAGGTCTTGGACAATTTACGCCTAATGTTATTAATGATAATTATGTCCACTTAAAGACTTGTGTTCCATAATGCAAACTCCAAGTTTTACTCTGAACATGCTATTTTATTTTCTATAGAAATTATAAGTATTTAGTACATGTAAAGACTTGTGCTCCATAATGAAGCTCCAAGTTTTACTCTGAACATGCTATTTTTATTTTTTCAAGGTTACTTTTTGTGTTTGTTTTATTGTATTTGTTTATTTCGTAGCCTATATATTTTAGTTCATATTAGTTCACTTTTAGTTCAGTAGTTCCATCACACTGTTCACCCCCAACGCTGTGTCTGTGTTTGAATAAAGAACATTTTATTATAACTTTTATTACAAATTAAGTATTTTGATTTGTTCAGATAAAATATGAATGACATTCCTGAAACATCACTATCATTGACAGTTTTAGTAACATGCACTGTTGCCTACATATTTTCTCAGTGTTTCATGACAGTGACAGTGGTTCAATAGCCTACAAAACCATTTTGAATCCCAGATGGAAAATAGACACCACGGAAAATAGACACCACAATATGGCCTAATAATAAATACATAACTAAATACATAAATATAATTGTGACCCACGTACAGTATTCATTAGAACAAGCAGTTAGTTTATTCAAGAAATTAAAAGAAAAACCTCTTGTGTACCAATTTGATTCTTCTCATAAAAGTTTAATAAAAATGATAAATCTAATTTTGTTTTAGCTTTTACTGCTTAAAATCTTTTCCAGAACTTCCTACCTTATCACAGATATATAGTTTTTAAATATTTTTTCTGTATTTTATGTTTTTTTATTTTTTTGCCATAAGGACAGAGGAAGCTCTCTGTTGTTCAAGAAAACACACAGACAGAGCCAATTTGATATCTGATGACTTGAACTTTGCCTCAAGGGTTAACAAAGTAGATAAAAACCTATGAAGGAACAGAACATTATTACAGAAGCCAGTCTTAATCTGGGTCTCATCCCCGGGTTCCATCCATGGTTCATCTAAAGACTACCAGATTGCCTATCAGAAAGATAAAAAGAGAAAATGAATGGGTAGCACAAGGAATTTACGCATTGTTAAGAACTGTTTAACACTTACAGTGAAAGCGTGCCTCAATAATATGTCTCTTGCATATGGGATTAATTAAATGAACAAATAACACTGATTTATTTGGTTGATGGACTGCAACGGTCCATGAAAGTTTTTTTGTTGTTGTGGGTAATCCCATTATTTTAGAATACGGTCAGCTATGGAAAGTCATCAAATAAAAATCACTTGTCTTAAACTCTGATTATACAGACTTATTAAGTATATAATGTCATTATATTACATCGTAGTCGGATCATGTGCCCAAAAATTCATTATTTGAGTTTGTACACCTCTCATACTGTAAATTTCATCCGCGGTAGATTTTTGTCGTGGCCGTGCGTCATTTCATCAAGACTGCGCTTCGCTCGTTCCCATTGAAGTGAAGCATCATGGGAGATTACTCTTTTGCGCCTGCTCTATGGGCCCAATAACGCGGAAGTAACCTGGGAGCCAGAAACTTTTTCGGCGTATGTGCTGGGTGAGCAACTCCAATAGAAATGAATGGGCGCCATTTTGGGTCCGGCATCCAGTTAGAATAAAACATCCATGGTCAAAGCAAACATTAAAAGAGCTCTATCAAACAGCTCTACATTTGTATAAAGATAATCAGGAGAAAAAGTTGGTATGAGACAGCATTTCACTTCAGAGTGCTTGGAGAGGGAGTGTTGTGAATGACTTTTGGGCTGGCTCTGCTGTGACGTTTACCGAATCACCTCTCCGTCACTGCCGCCTCGGACTCTCATACCGCGGCGGCAGTAGACGCTTTAAAACAAGCTTTTCATCCGGCAGAGAGGCTGTTTTTAAGGCGGTTGACGCGCGGCGGTGTGAAGGGGGCTTAACTAATAATATCTTGAACTGATGCTGCCCTTATCCCCAATTTAGAGTTAAAACAGCAGTGACCGTAAACACAGAGGTTGTGATAGGACTGTCAAGCAAATAAAGCAATTGTGTCTCTCTCCAGGAAATGAAAACGCTCAAGATCATTACACCAAACGGAGGTGCCACACACATATTATGCTATGATGACCTGCATTTTAAACTTTTTGTTTTTTAATGTAACACGACCGAGGAATCAAGTTACCAAGGTAACCAAAATGCTGACACCATTCCTTCTGACATTGGAGGTGATCATGACGTCACTTCCTTCTGACGTTGGAGGTGTAGAGTCTCCAAGACAGTCGGCTGAGAGTGGAGGTCTGCAGCTGGACTGTCTTGCTCTCCTCTGCTGCTGTTCACAAAAACAAAGCAGTATTGTAAACAGACGGAGAAAAAACATTTAAGAACACTGTTAGTGGTAAGCTGCAGTTCAGCGCAGAGCTTGAAAAGGGAAGGTACGAGACTATTAACTTTTTGCTCATAATAAAAGACTAAATAAAATTAAAGCTGAAAGCAGCATTGGACGGGTCCTCGCTCTGTTGCAGGTACCTAATGCCCCGTTGACCTCCATTTTGAGGGTTTCATCCCTTTAAACTGCTCTAAGTTTGACTGATATGTGTTTCTGCAGCTCTGTCATGGCTGTGCAAGGAGGAATATGTCAGTTTAAATGAATCCACTCCTCCCAGTCATTCAAATTTTCATAACACGCGACACAGGCCGTGGTGATGGTGTAGCAGATATTTATCATTCCTGTCTCCAAATCAATCATAGACCAAAGGCTAATTATTCTTCTTTTGAAGGCCTTACTCTAAATTTATCTCATACCAATTCAAACACCTGCCAGACAGTTCTGTTTGAGATAATTTACTGTCCTCCAGGCCCATATTCTGAATTCTTATCATAATTCCGAGTTCATAATAAACTTGGTCCTTAGCTCTGATGAAAGGTGATTTTAATATCCATGTTGACAAAGAAAGTGATAGTCTTAGCTCAGCTTTTATGTCCTTAATAGACTCAGTTTTAATCAGCCTGTTAGTGAAGCTACACATCATTTCAATCACACTCTTGATTTGGTTCTAGCATATGGCCTTGATATTAAGAAACTATAAGTTAATCCTGCAAATCTTTTTTTTATCCGACCACTTCTTAGTAACTTTTAACATCTTCTTGGAGAATTTTGGATTATGCAGTAAAATTGTGAACAGTGGATATCTGTGCAATGGTGCCATGGCTAAATTTAAAGAGGCCATTCCTGCTGCCTCAAACTCAATAAATTGGCCAACTGATAACTGTGATATTAGTTTTAGCCCTACTCAGCTGGATCAGCTTGTTGATGACTCAGCCAGTCTACTAAGATACACTTTGGACTCAATCGCCCCACTGAGACAAAAAAGTATTAAATGTCAGAGGACAGCTCCTTGGTTTAGCTCTGAAACTCGTGCACTTAAACAAGCAACCCATAAATTACAGAGAATGTGGCACTCCAATAGAAGGGAGGAGCCATGTATATGTTGGTGGGAAAGAGTTTACCCTGTTTTTCACCCTGAAACGCTCCGATGCAGGTTTACACAGAGCTGCATGGAGAGCATTCTGGAAACTTTCCACCCTGGAGCCCGTTTTCAAAGTTACTGTTTTCACGTGTTTCAGTGTAAACGCAAGCCCAAAAGGCAATGAAAACTTATCGGATTTGACCGTTTTCGGCGCTGTGTAAACGCAGCCTTAGATTGTTTCTCTACAATTAGCCTTTAGGAGCTAAATTCTCTTATTTACTCCTCTAAACCCTCAACCTGCCTTTTAGACTGGATCCCAAGTAATCTGTTTAAGGAGGTCTTTCTCCTAGTTTGCCCATCCTTGCTGGAGACAGGTACCTCTATCAACAGGCTACATGCCACAGTCTTTTAAAGTAGCAGTAATCAAACCTCTCCTTAAAAAACCTAACCTCAATTTGGGAACATTAGCTAACGATAGGCCTATATCAAACCTTCCACTTGCTTCAAAGATACATACTCTTACATAAATCAAATTTCAAAAACAGCCTTTATTTCATCTTCATAATATCGCTAAGATCAGGTCTATCCTGTCCCAGAGCGATTCTGAAAAGCTAGTCCATGCTTTTGTTACCTCTAGACTATGGGGAGAGATTTGCCTCAAAATAATGCACACAAATATATCCATGATTTTCACGTGTTTTTCAGATTCACAAATATATCCATAATATCCACATGTGTTTTACAGATCCACAGATATATCCATGATTTTCACATGTATTTTTCAGATCCACAAATATATCCATGATTTTCACGTGTTTTCCAGATTCACAAATATATGTTCAATTTTCACATGTGTTTTCAAATTTTGTGAGTGCATTTATCATGACTTATTTGTACATCTTCAATTCTGCTTGTGAACTGTTGGAAGTGCGTTTGTGGATCAACTGACACCTGCATTCATTTTTGAGACAAACGTAACGCAGTTTCCAAGAAATGCACACACATATTTGGAGGGATTTATCTTATTAATATGCACACAAATATCCATGAATTTCACACGTGTTTTGCAGATCCACAAATACATACATAATTTTCTCATGTGTTTTTGGGATTCACAAATATCTTTTATGATATTCACATATTTCTCCGATCCTCAAACATATTCATGATTTCCCATGTGTTTTCCAGGTTCACAGATATATCCACGATTTTCACGTGTATTTTTAAAGTTTGTGAGAGCATTTATCATGACTTATCATTTGTAAATCTTCAGTTGTGCTTGTGAATCATTTAAAGTACGTCCATGGATCAACAGGCACGTGCATCTATTTTTGAGACAAACGTAATGCAGTTTCACAGATTCACACACACACAGGTTGAGAATATTCACGTGTTTAGAGCCCCGCCCCTTCCATCCACTAGGCGGCAGTGTTGCTGTCTTTGTTTAAGAGGGGGCGTCAATGGCGAACAGCTTGCTTCAGCCCGGTGCTGTTTAAAAGAGACATATCATGCTGATGCATGATTTAATACTTACATATAATACAATAAATTTGAAAACAAGACCTTACACCCCCTTAATTTTCAAAACATTAGATATTGTATTTTTTCTGATATCCTAGAACGAGATTTGATGCTTCTGAAAATAGGTCATTGCGAGATGTCCGCGAGATTTAAATCGTCATGACGACACGAGGTACTTTTCTTTTTATTGGAGTAATCTGATAAAACACTTCCTCCTCTGTGATGTCCGTTAACCACAAAACCATCACCAAGGAACACATCCACCAGCAGGGGTATATAGATCCCTAACTCACATTCACCCATGACCAGCTCTGGCCTGTAGAGGGACTCAATACGCGGTCGCTGCATTGAGCCTGCCAGAAAATACAGTAGAAGAAGAGGGACAGGCTGGCTCAGCCCCCGATAGAATTGGCCAATCAGACCACAAAGGGCTGTGACGTTGCGAGGTAACTTTAGGTCATCCTCAGATCTGAGTGTTTCAACGAGGGCTTCCTAATGGCCTAAAATGAGGATTTTGAGAACGCTATTGTGGGGCAATGAAGGAACTAAATGACTTGTACTGAGGGCAGAAATGCTTTACAGGCATCCTAGTCTGGCATAGTGAAAAGGAGAAACAAGCATGATATGTCCTCTTTAAGAAGAAGGAAACACCTTTAAGAGCAGAAACGCACCTCAACTGAGAAACAAAAACAGCCTCACCTATTCCGCCAGTAGTTATTTCTGGCCCTCGTCATGCTCTGGAGTATGTCTTTGTCTAATGTTTATTCATTTTTCTTAACAGAACTTTGATGATCATTAACAGATGAACGTAAACGCACCAGGCACAGCATTGCTGCAGACAGCCGACGCCTCCTCCTGCTGACTAGGCAAAGTTATTGACTGATGTAACCCCTATTTTCAATCACCGTCATGAAGACTGTGAGCTTACCTTATTTTCCTCAAAACGAGCTGTTCTTCAAGCCAGACAGCTACTGTTTGTATCAAAATGCTGTCGGTCATGCTCTACGAGTTAGGGAGCATCAGCAATTCACCATACCAAAGGAAACCAGTGAATGAAAACTGAGTGTCACCATGAAAAACTGGAATATCATCAGAAACGTACTATACCAGACCTTATGTTATTCATAAAAAATGTCACAGTTTGTACAAAATATCAATTAAGATATTTCACAGGACTTTTCTGATCGAAAAAAACTGCCATTACATTTATGAGCTCTACTGACATTTTCCAAAATATTTGGATGTTTATCCTCCACCTTATACTACAGACCTAACCTCTTTCTCTTTAGAGAAATAGGTTTAAACTCAATGTCTGTGATTTGTTTTAAAAATTAATTTGCTGTTAATATGATTAGTTGATGACTATAAAACTGCAATAACTGTACTGCTGTTAACGAGGCTATACCAAACTCAACCCAATTATCAAACATATTCTCTAGCTTGTACTGCAGCCCTTACTTTAAAGAGAAGAGCTTTTCATAAATGTGAAATATATTTAATGCTGTTTAGCAATAGGAAAATCCTGGTTTGCCGCTATATCTTATCCAACTAGGCCAATATTTTCATTAGTCTATAATAGGCACAAAGCTCCTGATAAGATTTTACAAACATTTTCTCCAGAATTTATTTTATAGAAGATGTTTTTATTTTTTACGAATATGATCTACATTTCTTGGGGAAATGAAAAAAGCAACTGCAATTGAAACCTATGATAATTTCTTTTATATTTAACACTTTCTGGTATAACAGATTAAAAGAAATGATGTGAGAAAAAAGTACTTCTATGATCTTCAAACTATCAAACTTTGAAGGATTAAAAACTAATCCAATAGAGTATGTGAAATCAAATATTTCGGATGAAATAAGAATAGAACACTTTCGATGGTTACTTAAAAAAAGAGAAAGTGAGTTGAAATTATGTGATGGAAAATGATCAAAGGCCTGTCATTGAAATGGTTAATGAGATGCAATTTGTTTCACATAGTATACCTTCCTGAAAACTTTATAGTGAAAGGATAATTTTATAAATTACCTGAAAGTCAGTACTACTTACAAAGTATTTGCCTGAAAATTATATAAATTACATTAAACTTCCTAAGTGAGCACGGTAGTAGGCTACAAATCACAGATGTTTGATCCTTAAGATAAGTTCTGCAAAGGTACTGTTATTGCAGTTATTATAGTCATTACCTATCAACAGAAATTAATATTTTAAGAAATAATGTGTCTTCTTGTACTTTTCTTTTTTTTTTTCCCCTTTGTTTGCATTGTCTTTTCAGCTGGGCATTGTGTCTGATGACAGCATTAGAAAGACCAAAGCATTTTTTTTCCAGCAGTTGGAGAAATGCGAGGATGATTCACTGCTATAGTGACCATCACCAGCCCTCCCTGTAGGCTACTCCATCAAATCAAACTTTATTTAACCCCTGATGAGAGCTGAAGGGGAGGGCCGTGCCACACCACAGTGTGAAGGAAGGGGAAAAATAGTGACAGAAGGACGGGATGAGACAAGACAAACAGAAAGGAGGACAGACAGGCAGTGTTACTGATTGAACAGTCCAAGTGTTATGTTGATCTAAGGTCCTACAGGAATTGACAGCAGTACGAAACCAGGGACACCAGAGAAGTGGGGTCTTGATAGCTGGGGGGGAGGTGAGTACACGAGGATCAGATATGGAGGAACATGCATCACAGGACGTGAGCAGATGTGTTAAAGTGTCCAACTCAGCAAGTTCTGACAGGAAGAACTATTTCTTTACAGTAAATCTCGACAGGAGCTTGAGTGTCTGTACAAGCATGCATGTGAAGTGGTCACCGAATACCCAGAAACTTTCCCTCCTCCTGGGAGATCACGGCCGGCACCCCCAGGCCACCAGGGCACCCGAGACCCACCAGACTGGCCCCAAAAGCCACCGGGCCAAGGAACAGCCCCTGGACCCAAGGGGGGCAACCGACCCGCCCCCCAGAGGCACCAAAGACAACACCCCGGAGTCCAGGGCGGGGCAAACCCCGCAGACAGCACCCGCCTCAACCAACCACCCGCCCACCCGGCCCCAACCACCCCCCACCCCCAGCACCCAGCCAACCCCACCCCCCCCACGGCAGGCCAGAGGCCCCAGGCCCCCCGGAGGCCAAGCACCCCGGGAGCAGCCCCGACCCCAGGGGGGAGGGGGGTCTCGAGCCGACCCAGTGAGGCTCAGCGTGTCAGTTGAGCAAGGCAGGGTGGGGCATGAGGTAAGGTCGAGGTTAGGTCCTGCCCTCCAGAAGAGCCGAGGCCAAGGGGCAGCAAGAGGGACCGCCCAAGGGAGGGGGGGGGGCCCAGGCAACCCACACAGAACAGCGATCCAAGGCGGCCCCCCACGGCAAGGTCCCCAGAGAGTGACAGGTGGGCGGATCCCGCACCACAGGCCACCAGGGACACATGACCCAGCAGAGCCACCCCGTCCCCAGGGCACTGTCCCAGGCCCAAGCCCGCAGGCGCCAGAGCCCAGCTGCACCAAGAGCCACCGACACACCCCCACGTTTGGAGGGGCCCCCAACAAGAGCCATGGTGGAGAAGGGCTGGCAAGGCAGAGAGGGGACACAACCTAAAACAGATTGTGCCCTCTCCCCACACCCCCCATCCTGCGCCCCCCTCAAGGTGGTGTATGTGGTGCAGTTAAAATTGGAGGACAAGGTAGGCAGGGGTGGCGAGCTGGTTGCCCCCCTACCAGCCCCGACTCCAAGAACCCTACGTGTTGTGAGAGTGCCCAGAGGTGAACATATTTAAAGGAGTGCGGTGTGTGAGTGAAGAAGAGGTAATTACGAGGCTGGGCCGGTGGGGCCAGCCCCGACCAGCCACGGCAGATCAGGAGTGTGGGAGCAGCGTCAGGCAGCCCCCAGAACAGCGGGCCCCAGGATCCAAGGGCGGCAACCAAGTTGGACCCCAGAGACTAGGCACCCCCCACAGAGACACATCCCCCAGTGGACCGAGGCACAAGAGCCACCGGCCCGACACACACCGAAGACCAACCACAGGAGGAACATCCCCAGGCCGCAGCCCAGCACGGGAAGACCACAGGGCCCCCCCCAGGGCACCAAACCAGCGAGTCCCCGGCACATGCCACAGGCCCCGACCCACCAGGAGAGGCAGGACCAGCACCAGGCGACACCGACTCAGCACCACAGCCCCATAAAGCATCTGGGGCCACCCCACCCAGGCCTGGGAGCCCACACCATGGGGTGGGCCCACATGCTGCAGAGCCAGGGCCCCTCTCCCCACCGGAGGCGAGCCAGGCCCCAGGGGGGGGCCTCCAGGCGGCACGGCCCTCCGCGGGAGGGAGGAGGGGGCAGACGAGGGGGAAGGAGGAGTGGCGGAGAAGGGAGGGCAGCAGGGAGGAAGAGGCAAGGGCGCAGCACGGAGGAGCCCCTGCCCCAGACCCTCGAGGCCGGCCCAGGCGCCCCCGCGGGACGAGGCCGGCGCCACCCCCAGACCCCGGGGGGCACACCCCACCCCAGCAGCCCAGGGGCGCAGGGGACAAGCCAAAAGCACCCTAACAATCCAGAGGAGGCCGCCAGGCCAGCAGGCCCCACACGGCGGGGGAACAAATTTGGGTACCTAGTTGGAAAGATGCCCCCAAACTACCATCACAAGAGAATACTCATCTTCTTGGGGTTCCTGTAAAACAGTCCTATTTTAAATGAAGAGGAGAGAGAAAAGAGAAACAGCAAGGGGAACAAGGAAAGCTTGTGAATTGCGTGCGTGTGTGTGTGTCTGTGTGTGTGTGAGTGTGCGTGTGTGTGAAGGCGTTGGGAGGCAGGGACAAGGAAAGAGAAAGAAGAAGAAAAACAACCATCATTTATAATAATAGTAATAACAATAATACTAATAATAAAATAAAAATAATGGTAGAACAACAGATAAGTAAATGAATGAATAAAATAGGCTAGATGAGGTTAGCTTGCTTGTGTTATACTAATCTGTTGTAATGGTTGAACAATCACAGGTTGTTGGATGGTATTGGAAATTAGGTGACCAAATGGGTTGATTTGTTTATGAAAGTGGACCAGGTTTCATTAAAGTTGGTTGGTCTATTTGTGAGGGAGGCAGACATTTTTTCCATAGATACGTGTTCTGTCAGAAGATTTACCCATTGTGTAACGCTGAGGTGGGCTTTTGAATTCCAGTTTAGGAGGACTGTTTTCTTGGCGATAGCTAGGGCTGTATATAGTGAAATGGATTTGTGGTGGTTGAGTTGTAGTGTTGAGAGATCTCCTAAAATACAAAGGTTGGGGGATAAAGGGATGCGGCAACCCAGTAGGGAGGATAAGTAATCTGTGACTTGGATCCAAGTCACTTCTTGTACTTTTCTGATGACATTACAGTTTTTCATGGTGACATTACTCAGCTTTCATTCACTGTTTTCCTTTGCTATGGTGAATTGCCAACGCTCCCTAACCCGTCGAGCAACACCGACAGCATTTTGATACAAACAGTAGCTGTCTGGCTTGGAGGACGGCTCGTTTTGAGGAAAATTAGGTTGTAGCTCACAGTCTTCATGACGGTGACTGAAAAGAGGGGTTAGATCAGTCAATAACTTTGCCTAGTCAGCAGGAGGAGGCGTCGGCTGTCTGCAGCAATGCTGTGCCTGGTGTGTTTATGTTCATCTGTTAATGATCATCAAAGTTCTGTTAAGAAAAATGAATAAACATTATACACATATAAAAGATATACTCCAGAGCATGGCAAGGCTGCTTTTGTTTCTCAGTTGAGGTGCGTTTCTGCTCTTGAAGGTGTTTCCTTCTTCTTAATCAGCACCGAGCCGGAGCAGGCCGTTCGCCATTGACGCCCCCTCTTAAACAAAGACAGCAACACTACCGCCTAGTGGATGGAAGGGACGGGGCTCTAAACACATGAGAATATTCTCAACCTGTGTGTGTGTGAATCTGTGAAACTGCATTACGTTTGTCTCAAAAATAGATGCACGAAGATTGAAGATTTACAAATAAGTCACGATAAATGCTGTCACAAACTTTAAAAATACGCGTGAAAATCGTGGATATATTTGTGAACCTGGAAAACAGGGAAAATCATGAATATGTTTGCCGATCGGAGAAACGCATGTGAATATCATAAAAGATATTTGTGAATCCCAAAAACACATGAGAAAATTATGTATATACTTGTGGATCTGCAAAACATGTGTGAAATTCATGGATATGTGTGTGCATATTAATGAGATAAATCCCTCCAAATATGTGTGTGCATTTCTTAGAAACTGCGTTATGTTTGTCTCAAAAATGAATGCAGGTGTCAGTTGTTCCACAAACGCACTTCCAACAGTTCACAAGCAGAATTGACGATTTACAAATGATAAGTCATGATAAATGCACTCACAAAATTTGAAAACACATGTGAAGATCGACAAATATTTGTGGATCTAAATAAAACACATGTGAAAATCATGGATATATTTGTGGATCTGAAAAACACGTAAAATTCATGGATATATTTGTGTGCATAATTTTGAGACAAATCTCTCCCCGTACTAGACTGGACTATTGCAATTCTCTTGTTTCAGGCTGTCCCAGCAAGTCACTTAAGATGCTTCAGCTGGTCCAAAATGCTGCAGCACGTGTGCTGACTACAACTCGGAGAAGAGACCACATTACTCTTGTGTTAGCTGCTCTGCATTGGCTTCCCATAAACTTTAGAATAGAATTCAAAATTCTTCTTCTCACCTATAAGGCTCTCAGTGAACGGGCACCAGTTTATCTTAAAGAGCTTGTAGTGCCGTACAACCCCTCTAGAACATTATGCTCCCAAAATGCTGGCCTGCTCGTGGTACCATCAATTTCCAGAAGTAGTAAAGGAGGTAGAGCCTTCAGTTATCAGGCTCTCTGTCTCTGGAACCATTTACCAACCACAGTTCGGGAGGCAGACATCCTCTCTACCTTTAAGGTTAGACTTAAAACATTCCTCTTTGATAAAGCTTTCAGTTAGGGACCAGCTTATAGTCCATAAATTAGACACATAGGTTAGATGCCATAGGCCTAGACTGCCGGGGCGTATCTGGCGCATTGGGCTCTTTCTCTCTCTCTCTCACACTGTCTCTCCACATTGGCCTTTGCCCCTTTTGTCTGTACTCGTCTCTGGCTCTTGTCTTGTAGGTGACCTGGGATCCTTGGTGGAGACTGCCTGCTGCTGTGGAGTCACAAAGCCTCAATAACTGCAATTACAGACATGGCACATATTTGGCCATTTCATTAGACACATTCCAGTTCATATTCATTATAGCTGTCAATGTCGATATTTGCATGATCTCTCTATCCATGGTTGATACATCTATAGTAACTATTTTTATCACCACATGGGCATGAGATCCCTCTTGAAAACAGGGTGTCACATCTCAAGAGGCCTTTTCTACATTGATACTTGACGGAGACAATTATGGTAGGGATGCACTTGTGGTCTGGGCAACCATGAGTTCGTCACTACCATAAATTCTTATTTTCATTGAGAATATAATTGATTATACTTCTATAAAATGATCACCACAATCATTTAGACATGAGGATCCTCCTGAAAACGAGATGTAGTGTCTCAAGAGGCTAACCTCTAATAAATCTGATGAAAGGTCTATGGTTCATGGATCTGTCACTAACTTTAGTTCGCACTCTAGTCAACTTGTCTCCTCTTACCTCCCTTCTTTCGCTCACACACCCAACACAGCATTGTGTGGATTTGCTGTTCATCATGAGACTGGGATCCACATTCAAGATTTCCTGCTGCTTAACAGAAGGCTTTTTTCTTGCCGCCATGATGGAGGGATTCATGATTGGCTATATGGATTCATGTATGGTGTTGGATGTACATATTCATCTATATATGTGTATTTGATGTATGTATATATGTATCTATGTATCTATACATATATGTATATCCATAAAACAAAGTTTTATGAGTTTTATGTTTTTCATGTTTTTATCTATTTAATTAAAGGTATTTCTGTTTTTAATCTGGAATAAAGGCCTTAAATCAATTTGCCTCGGACTATTTTTATTTATGGTAAAGGAACTAGCTGTGCACTAAATGAAATGTATCCTGCATTAAAAACATGGACAATAAATTCTGTTGAAACCATAAAAATGTGGTCATATAGGAAGGCTATAAGAACTGGACTTCAGTTCTAACCTTTTATTGGAGGAAAATTTGATCAACTGGACCTCTGTGACTTTTAATTGTATACCCCTGGTCTAAAGTTTCATCAGCAAGTCCACAAAAAGCACAAGAACTGTCCACAGCCATGAACTTTGAAATGAAAACTTTAACGGGATATATTTTGTGAAGAAATGAATTTCTTTTACTTTGTTATGAATACAATATTTGTGTGGTAAAACCCATGTCTTTTCCCAGTCTATATCCTCTATATGGGAGCACCAGTAAAATTTTCCTTGTGGAGAAAACCTTACTTTATTCTTGAAAAATGTTTCTTGTTTGTCTATTGTTACATTTCTTGTCTGTTATTACCACTTAAAAGCATAATATTCCCTCTGGTCTAATTCCTTCACAGAATGATAAGTGAATCCATTCAATTAAGTAAACAATAGGGGATTGCTTTTATTATTGAATTGTATTCTATGAAAGGTATGGGAAATTTTTAAAACTATAATAGCTATAAACTCTCAGGTGAGGACATGACCATGTTCATCCATTATAGATAATATATTATTTATACCTTTCTCAAACCATTTTTGATAAAAAAGAGACCTATTCCTAATTGTTATTTACTCATTATTCCATCACAAAGATTAGTGAGGAGAAAAATTATGAATGAAGCACAATTTCCAGGAAACAAGTGACTGCTGATGAAATTAAGATGGCTTGACCAGAAGCTTGTGGGGTGCATAGTTGCACGCTAAAATGAAAGCAAGCCCACCATTTTTTTTCAAAAATCTGATTGGGTATTAAGAAATATAATGAATTTTGATGTGTAAAACATCTTTTTGCCAGTTAATTTTAAAAGTATATAAGTTAAGATCTTCAAGACCAGAAATGCATCTTCAAGTTTGTGTGTTTTATTTCTTCAGATGAAATCCAGAAATAGCTTGTTACTGTCACTTGCAGTGGAATCATCCACAAAAAGAGAAAGGGGTAAACAAAATGAGAGACGCCCCTTCAGCCTCCGATGAAAGGACTCTGTCATATGATGTTAAATCTCTTTGAAGCCAAATGTTAAAATTATCTTTATATCTTTATTAAGTTCTGTTGTTGCCTTGCCATTTTTTTTAATATTAATACCCAAACATTTGAATGTAGTTTTGACTGGGATATTATCAATTACAGTTTTGTCACAATTATGTATGAGTAATAGTTCACATTTAGATATATTAAGTTTCAGACCGGAAGCTAATGAAAACTGTTTGACTAGGTCAATAGCTTTGACCAGCTGTTCTTTGTTTTTTAGGAAAAGGGTTGTGTCATGTTGAGAAATTTTCATTTCTCTATTCAATATAGAGATGCCTTTGAAGTCTGTAACATGAACTTTATTTTGTGACAGTAATTCAACAACTAAAATTCATAGAAAAGGTGAAATCGGGCATCCCTGCCTAACACCACATTTTACATCAGATCTATTAGAAGCACTGTGATTGATAATCACTGACCTATTACTTCATTTATAAGACAATTCAAATGTATCTAGAAATTGGTTTCCAAAACAGACATACTATCAGAAACTCACGTTCAATGGTGTCAAAAGCTTTGTACGAACACTTCTGAGTGCACTGAAAAGTAAACCCAAAATAAGTCTGATATTATTACTTATGTGTCTACCTTTAATGAAGCCTGGTTGTGTCTCAGCAACAATATGTGGTCAATAGGCTATGTTGTCTTTAACTGGTTTCAGAGTTAGCGATATGACACCTTATTTCATAGTTGTAATCATCTCTCTCTGACTAACACATTATCAGTGCATATAAAATAAGATTCCTGAATGATGTCCCAAAAGTGCATGTAAAATTCAAATGAAAGTCCATCCATATCTGGGGATTTACCATTTTTCATTGAGAAAAGAGCATTTTTATTTTCTGTCTGGTCAAGTCAGCATCACAAGCTTTTCTAAAGTCCTCATCTAAATACTTCACGAGAAGAATGGTTAAGTTTCAATTTTTACAAGCTATTATAGAAAGAATCAGTTTTTGATACATACATTTACTACCATTAATATTGAGCATATTTAGTAACTTTCTTTTAACATTTCTTTTCTCCAAAGCAAAAAAGAACTAGAGTTTGTCTCCCCCTCCTCCAGCCACTTGGCTGTGGACCTTACAAATGCACTTTCGACTCAGTGTAAATCTGATCTATTTTAACTGTATTTCCTTTACCAATTCTGCTCAACAATTTAGTTCCTGTTTTATTTCTAAGGGCTTTTAACTATTTACTGCTCTTTACAAAAAATTCACCTTGTCATAAACTTGAAGTACTCCCATTTTTGTGTTTATTCATTGTCTGCAACTTAATTAAAAATTTAACTGACTAGATTTTTTTGATATTATCATGAAAGCAATTGTATTTAAGAAGGGTATTATTGAATTTCCCGTATTCTCGTAGTTTTGTCGCATTTTGTGCGCTCCCTAATTTCAGAGTGATTTTCATATGATCTGACAAAGGAGCAAAAGAATGGGAGACATTTTTCAGTGCAGTGCAGAAGAAGAAACTAAAAAGACTAACTTACCCAAAAATTATTCCTGGATCTTAATGAAAGTTTATTATTAGACCATGTAAAATCCTGTATATCTGGGTTAAAAAATGCCATGTGTCAGTCATCTGAGCAAAGTTGTGAAACAATATTGTTGTTCAGAAAAGACTGGCACATTTTTGAGGGGAACCTACCCATTGCATCATCAGGACACTCTTTATTAAAGTCTCCACCTAAAATTACGGAAGAGTTGGGATATTTGTTAGTGATGTTATGAGATGTGCCGAGGCTTCGAAGCATGTGCCGAGCAGAGCTATAGAGATAGTAAGAGTTACGACACTCCCATAAGACGCCGTTGTACGCTTTCTTCCGGGTCTACTTCCGGGTTGTGGAGCCTCGAATAGTTCCAAACACCGCTTTTACAGCGAAGGACACCGTTCATTTGCATTGTTGGCCATCGAGTATATTAACAGGTATGTTGTTTAAAAAGCTACCCCTTTTGAATTTTCAATCATCTATTTTCTATCAGAGGCTCGTTATGATGCATATGCTTTGCTTTAGTTGTATATGCACAGTGTAATTACGTAGATTTTTATCTTAGTTGGTGTCCGACTTCCTGCTACTTTTTAAGCTGACTCTTGCTAACTGTGACTGTATGTTGAATAAATTGATCAAATCGCTCCTTTTTTTGACCGTCAACTCCATATGAGAGGTCATTTGTAATGCACAAACGTATCTGTAAGTGTGTGTATTAGTAGATTACAGTGCAGAGTACAGAACAGAATCAGAATCACAACAGTCAGACGTAGTAGGCTATTGCAAGTGTTAATTTTAATGGCAAATTAAAAGTTATAGTAAGCATTACTTAAATGAACGTTAAAAAACGACGTTAGTATTAAACAATTTACAGATAATTGGATGATTAAAATAATTAATTCAAGTAATTGGGTTCAAATTTGATAAACTTTATATATTACAAAATTTACTAATTGGTACTGCAGTGCTCAAATTGTTCAGAACAAATAATAAACTAAAATGGATGTAGAACAAAATATTTACAAGTAATTTACAAATTATTTACAATAATTTTCAAGATTATCTCTCTTTCTGTCTCTCCCTGAATTTTCAGGGCTGTTTCATTAACATATGATTCTGAATAATTTGCTCTAAGTGCATCACTACCTGCTGTGCTAACTGTTTTATCTGTTCTCTCCCTATTTGCCTTCATGTGCTTTTTAGTGTCCAGGACACAGATGAAGAAGAAGATGTCTCCTAGCCCCCACCCTGACCCAACCCCACACACACTTCTTGTTGTTTGACCAGTTGAATAAAAAATAAATACTATTTCATGAATCAAAGATAGAAACTTTGTCTGTCATCAATGATAAATTTGTCTTTGTTAGGCGCTCCTTAAAAATATTTAAAAGGGATAACATAACAAAACCAATTAAAAAGAAAATAGAATGCTTAAAAAGGAATACACCAGACATTCTTCCACAAAAAATGAGGGGAGTTGTTAACAGCAGCATGTGTCTATCTCTGCTCATGGTGGCTATTGCAGAGGGGATGAAGACTAAAGATGTTTCTCTGGGCCAGAGGAACTTTATAACATCTGCCTGATGGCAGCATCTGAGAGCAGTGGCAGAGGGGGTGGAAGGAGTCTTCTGTGATCAGGGTGGCTTTTCTGTTCACAGACCAGGTATACAGCATAATGAGTTATGTAATATATTGATTTATCTATATGTCTCACACAACAGATATATATGTATGTATATATATATATATATATATATATATATATATATATATATATAAATATATATATATATATATATGTATATATATATATTTGTGTGTGTGTATATATACATATATAAATATCTATCTATCTATCTATCTATCTATCTATCTATCTATGTAAAGAGAGGGATACATAGGTAGATATAGATATATACAGGGTGTCCCAAAAAAAAAAATACACGTTTTAGCAGCTGATAACTCAATTTAAATAAAATGCTACTGGAAGTCTGAAAATGCAGTTGAAGTGCAAAGACAATTTAAGAGGGAGTTTTGAAAAGAACCACCAACACAAGTTACCATCAGTGGATCAGAACAGACATCAGTTTGAGAAGAAGTAGTGATAAAACAATAGAATGATGTTCGTAAATTGTTTTACATGTTGGAAATGTAATTATAATAAACACCTAGTTTACAATTATTGAACGTGTACATTTTTGGGAACCCCTGTTTATATGTATATATAGATAGATAGACATTCTGTGTATGGTTTAGTCTTAAAATGATACTGGTGGTCCGGTCCTGCTGAATGGATTCGTTCTACTCTGCTTTTCAGTCATTCCCAGGCCACAGGTAAGTGAGTGGAAGCAAACTTAAGCGAATATAGACATTCTTTGGAAATATTATAATCCAGGTGGGCAAAAAGAACACCTCAAATCATCTTGCATTTCAATGTAAAAGTCCATTTGTCATGCTAACACGTACGTGAAACTTTCCCTCCAAAACAAAACATCTACTTTACAAAGTCTTCAGCGGTCATCTTACCACTCCAAGTGTAAAATTCACATATGCAAGAATGCAATAAAAATCAAACAAGTACTTGGATATGTGATTTTATTCATGTTTACCATGAAATATTGCGATCCCCGCTGTGTGTCCCATAGAAGAACATGACAGCGCAGCGTGTGTTTGGAACTATTCAGGCTTACATGAACCACGTGACCTCTCCGCGGCGAGGTCGTGAGTGTCGTAACTCTTATTATCTCTATAGCTCTGGTGCCGAGTAATGGAGGGGGCGTTTCTGCAAATCGCGTATCGAGGCTCGCTTCATTTAGGGGAGCGGCCAAAAATGATGACGTCCGAAGCCTCGCTGCCCAGCTGTAGCACATGACTGCTTCAGGAAGCAGTTCAGATTGGGCCGAGAGGTTTGACAGCGATATAAACCCCTCAGGCTCCATTCAAAATGTAGGTGTTTGTAGGAGAGTTGTGGTCAGCTGAGTTTGGATAGTTTGGATACAGGAGTTTAGATAGTGTTTATATGATTTGGAGATATTTTGGCGTGTTTGGAAAGAGAGTTGGAGACATTGGAGATTTAAGAGAGTGAGGAGAGGATTGGTGAGAGGACGGAGCCAGATAGGAGGAGGAGGATCTCCCCCGTGTGGAACATTTTAAATTGATTAACCGGAATAAGGTCAGTGAATAACTTTGAACAATTTTTCAGACACATTAGGTTGTGTCCAAAAAAAAAGGAATCATTTCAAACCAAAAACTGTTGAAAAAAACTGCTATTTCTGAATAAAAAGAATAAAACCTCCCCTGTTCTGTACATCATTGTCCAAGCATATTAAGTGCGCTCTTCTTAGTTCCAAGCACTTTCACTGTCCTCTGCTTAAGCACATGACACTCTCCTAAAGTGACAGACAAACTTTACACAGCCTGCCTTATCATATGCTATGCCACCACTGTAGTGCTGGTATGGGCCAGAATTGTGAAATTGATATTAATTGGGCACCAGACATATGACTACATATGTTGTCAAGAAAAACACATTTTTTAGAGTTAGGTCTTATGCTCAATTAAACCACACTACAGAAAAATTAAAGTTGATCATAAAATAATCAATAAACATTTCCAAAACATTTCAGTTTCATTCAAAAGTAAAGACTCATAAAAAGCTAAGCAATGAAGTCCAAACTTTTCATCAAGTATAAAGTTCATCAAAGCAATTCTTCAAGTTTTTTCTCAGGCCATCAAAGAGAAATAATCAGAATGTTGCAAAGCAGTTCATCAAACCCAAAGATGTAAAAAAAAAAAAAAAACAAAAAAAACATTCAGATCCAAATTCAAAATAGCCAAAGTTCTTTGTCAATTTAAAATCTAAAGTCATAAAGTACATAAAGTAAAACATAAAGTCAGTTCTCAGTCCTCCTGATGCCGCCACCCCTCCTAAATCCCCCAAAACAAACAAAAAAAACCCCAAATCAAATGCAACTGACAATGAATATCAAGAAAAGTCATACATTTAACACACAGCCCATTCAAAAATATTTTGTTCAACACGTGCTAAATTATGGCGAGAAAAAAAAACTTGATAATATATTTTTTAATTCATAGTCATTCCCAAGAGCCACAGCAGACAGTGCTTCACACATTGTGTGGTTAAGGTAAAGCTGCCTGCGATTATACACCTGACCAGTAGGTGGTTTCGTGTGCACATGAAGCTTCATGAGATGAACCCTTTCTCAAACCAATTGGCTCAATTGGTTCAACGCCTCATGAGGCTTCAACTCACCTTCTCGTGAACTCATGTTCACGAGAAGTGTGCTTGTATTTTTCACAGGTTTAACAGTTATACTTTTTACAGTAAAAAATAATTTCTGCATGTATTTTTACATTGAAATCAATGGGACATTTCTGCAGCTCTGCTGAAAAATTCAGCAACTTTGAAGCTCCACAGATTGGGCATACTTCCACCTACAGACTTCATTCGTGCTTTAAAAGCTGCACTGACTTCTCAACTACTTTTACATGTCTTCAGCTTTTTGCTGGCTTCTACAGTTTTTTAAATATGAATTTTTAAGAAACACCATCTTTTGAGGATTGCTCTAGACCGACAGCGTATCACGTGACTCATTAGACTGAAGCCCTCCTTCAGACAGGCAAAAACTTCAGCAGAGTTATCTTGTCATAACTTCGTCAAAACGTCCTCCACAGACATAATTTATGCATCAAAACTTTGCATACCTTCTCCAATTACACGTGAAATCCGCTTGCATGCAATTCTTTACCTCGGGACAGTCGAGTGCTTCACTTTGGAGCCCGTTTTTAACTCGCCACTATGTCAATACTTTCTACTTTATGGACATAAAACTTATACCCATGGCTTCAGCATGTTCTTGGGATGCTCACAGTGCAATCCCTTCTCTATCACGGTTTTCGCACAGCGAGCGTTCGTTTACCCGGAAGTACCCAGCGTTATCAGCTTGCTCCCTACACGTACAACAGTGAGTGAAAAACTTACTCGGAACTCGGGGAGACCATTATGCTACCCCAGAGGGCATTGTGGGAATTGTAGTACAGTGGTAGAGAATTCGACCCCCGACCATGAGATACCAAGCTCGTATCTCATTATCCATGTCACACTTTTCCCTCTGTTTTTAATGGAGCCGCGTCATTCCAACAGCTGCGTGCTGCTGATCATTATTCTGGATGAAACACGTCACTTGTCAACGTTTGCACTCTAAATGGGAAATTAATGCAGAGAGCTGAGATATCTCTCTGCCTCCGCTCTGTTGTCCTGTTATGTCCGTCTTGAACCGCAGCCACAGGCAGGGCGCTGTGGCGAAACTCGTCAGTGAACACAGCACATCTTGGTTCCAAAACAAACGAATAAGCAGTTGTCAGAAAACTAACTTTATACAAAAAAACAGGATTATCACAATTGAAAGTTACATGCCACCTCCGAGGAAAAGTTCATCACGTCAGAGACTTTACAGCTGCTCATGGACACAGACTCGGACAACCCGCTCTACGATACTCTTTCGGATGATTTTGGAAGTTATAGGACTGGAGAAACACACCCACAGCTTATGTCCACAGCTGCGGTGAAACTGAAACAGCGGAGGTTCTTGAGAGAGAAGACACGGGCTGTTTCTCAATATGTGTCCTTCAGCGTACTTCTGGACTTGCGGACTCTGAATTGAGAAACATCAACGGAGATCACAGAGAGCAGCAGGAGACAAGTGAGCGCAGATAAACCCGCAGTAATAATAGAAGAGAACAACTCTGATTAATTCATGCTATTTCTGCATGTTGTAGTTTTATCTGAAAACGATGTGCATTATTTACATTAAATGACAATTTGTTTGTTACATCCTGAACTTTGCGTCAGGTGTGCGCGTCCCCTGTCCTCTGTGTGAGCTGCAGCAGCTCGGGGGTGAGCAGGAAGCAGCTGCATCTTTAGCTGTGAGGTCACTCATGAGGAGCTCCCTCATCTGCAGCCTGCCTACGGGTGAGAGAGAAGCAGCTGGGGCCGAGGGCTGGGCGCTTTCATTGGTTGTCAGTCTTACATCAGCTTCGCAATCCGTCTTTATCAAAGCTATCAAGGCAGTAAAAAGTCGATGTCAGTGCTCTCTGCACGTATATGACTTACACGAACGTCTCCGCTCCTGCTGCCTGTAAAGCATTGCTGCTATATAGCTCAACAGTAAAGTTCTCGCCTGTTGTGCCGATTGTAGAGTTGGGCATGTTGACTGATGTGTCACATTCTTCATAGCTTACACTTTCAGAGACAATGTGGAGCAGTTTTACATATTGAGCACAAATGTTCCTGTATTTTCACAGGATTAAATGCAAGAGTTTTAAAAGACAAAAATACTTTTGGCTGATTGTTTTACATTGAAATAAATGGGAGATTTATGCAGTTCTGCTGAAAACTGCTTCAACTTCTGATCTCTACACATTTGGCATAGTTACACCTACATACTGCATTTTTGCTTTGACAGATTAATTTTTCAATCATTTTAGAGATGCATACATAAATATGCATCATTTTCTTCAGACATACACACATAAACAGAAATATAAACATAATGAAATATACCTTGTCATTTACATATGCACATACTCTGATATATACATAGATCCATTACATCATACAAACATAAATGCACAAATGCATATATAGGCTGATGACCATACTAATCTATTCACACATATACACACACACATCAACAGAAATGTATCCATACTGTATTTCTTTCTTTACAATTCTTATTTCAGAACATATGCAAAACTTCTGCTACTGATAACAGTCTGTCTCATTTTGGGTCTTATCCATTTACCTCTTTTAACAATTGTAATTCCTTCAGGGTGGGCAAACATATCAGCAGCTTTATGCAATTTTGTTTCACCTTAATTCATTTTTAGCTGTCTTTCACAACTTGTAACATATTTATTTAGCATAGTCCAGATGTAAGCTTTGTTTTACTGTTTCCATCTTCTTATGTCACATTTTCAGCTTTATTTGCACTGGCTTTAGACATTTCATTTCACATTTCCAGCATTCAAACTCAGCATTTCAACGCATTTGCTGCAAGGAAATGCAAATTCTCTAGTTTTTAAGGTTATCTGACCAAAAAGTATTGAATTGAATGGGTGAGAATTATGCCCAATAATATTGCTAAGCATCTGAATTTTCAGGTTTAAAAATCATAATAATCCATCTACCATCATGGGAGGACATCACCTCTAAAATGTTTCCTTTAAACTTATGCAAAAAAATCCAGACTCCTGAGATTCGCTTCCGGGTCACACATAAGATGGCAGCCTGATTTCGGTGCATCCCGACAAAGACAGAAAAGTAGCCCTAACATACGGTAAATACGTTGAACAACGAACTTAATTTATTATGACACGAAGTAGGGCTAATAAGAAGTCATGCGGGGGGACTCAAAACGTAGAAATGGCGGAAAACGAAGAAGAATGGCCTCCGCTAACAGGTGCTAGCCCAGCTAGCTCACCGATACACAGACCAAACGATGACAGTGAAGCGGAGGATGCCACACTATGCGGCATTTTAAGTGAGATAAAGGACTTCAGGCGAGACAACAATCAACAACTGGCAGATATCAAGAATGAACTACGGAGAACGAACAACAGACTTGAGGAAGCTGAAGGAAGAATCGAGGAAGCGGAGACGGTGCTACAGGCCCTGGCTTCATTAACAAAGAGGCTGATCGTCCGCCAGGACAGCTTAGAGGCAAAGCTAACCGACCAGGAAGGGCGAGCTCGCCGTGACAACCTATGGATTCATGGGATATCTGAAAAGGCAGAGGGGGTGATATATGTGCTTTTCTTGAGAAACTACTGGGAGATGCACTGGACATTCCTGAAAACGTTGATTTAAAGATTGAGTGAGCACATAGGATCCAGACGGTTAACAGGGAGAAGGCGCAGGAGAAACCGGGGCCTTATTATTGCAAAGTTTGCAAGTTACAGAGTAAAGGAGGAAGTGATCCGCTGTGCCTGGCAGAAGAAAGCAGTGTATTACAACAACAACCGCTTCTTTGTAGACCATGATTATCCAGCTGTAATCCTCAAAAAACGCTTTGAATATGCAGAAGCGAAGAAGATACTAAGGGAACGTAAAATTAAGTTCCAGGCGCCCTACCCAGCTAAACTGCGAGTTCACTATGAAGATCACCCAGATGTACCACAGTGCAACAGAGGCCATGAAAGACATGGCCTGACGGGGAGTCCCAGTTACCATCATTCAGACTCCCGCCGACAGAGACCACCGAGAACTTCAACTCGTCCTTGCATGGCAGAGGGCTGGGGGCACAAAGGGAACATCAGACGGGACCAGAGGAAAACAACAAGACGAGACATCCTCACAAAAAACATTCGAAGAAAAGCTGCAGGAATTTAAACTAACATCACATACAACCAAGTAAATTCCTGATTTTTTGTTTACACTGTTTTGTTGTTCTGAAGGACCTCAGGTATGTTCTCAGATTTAATCTTGAAGCCTGTTGTTAAAGATGTAACCAAAAAGTTTGCTACACAGTTAATCTGTTCTACAAACGATAAATATGACGGCAGAAGATCTGTCCGTTTTTGAGTTGAAAATTGAGGACTCTCACAAATAAAGATACAGCGTAGTACGATATGCGTCCATCTGTAAGGACCCCTCTCTGGATGAAGAGAGGACTTTCTCCTGATGAGTGCTATAACAACGCAAGCACCAAGAGGGTTCAATGAGATCGAGCCTCATTGTTGGAAACAAAAGACATTATAGAAGACTATTTCATTAGTTCTAAGTTTACATTAGACTTGTTTTTTGTTTTGTTCTGTACGTTTATGAATGTTTCTGGGATATATATGTTCTTACAAAACATATCTCAATTCAGGGAGAAGGAAGGCATGAATAACAAAAAATATGACAGACAGCCCGAATTTTAAGATAATATCTTACAATATAAATGGTGTTAATAACCCCATAGAAAGAAGTAAAAGTCTAAGTAAACTCAAAAAAGAAAAAGTGCACATTGCATTATTACAGGAAACACACCTTAACTTAGCAGAACACGAAAAATTAGGAAAGATGGGTTTTTCAAAAGTATATTCCTCAGCATACAAAACTGGTCGTAAAAGAGGAGTGGCCACCCTGATTTCTCAGAAACTTCCTTTTGAGAAAATAAAGGAGGTGAAAGATAAAGAAGGCAGCTTTTTCCTAGTTACAGGAAAGATTGAGGACACTGAAATAACAATACTCAATGTATATATCCCTCAAGGCAGTGATACCTCCTTTTATAGGAAAATATTTGACTTGATGTCAGAGGCCACAGGGATTCTAATATACAGGGGGGATTGGAACATAAGAATGAATCCAAGGCTGGACTCATCTAATCAGGGTATACAAACCTCACTCCGCAAAAAATTAAATACTCTCATATCAGAACTAGGAGTAATAGATCTTTGGAGAGATATGCATCCAAAAGAACAAGATTATACACATTATTCGTACCCTCATAATGTGTACTCAAGATTTTATTTTTTAATTTTTAAGAGGGATCGCCATAGAGTGCTTTACTGTGAACATGGCAATATTGACTTATCAGATCATGCCCCTGTTCAATTAACAATTAAAATAAACAAATACCCAGGCAATACTTTGTGGAGATTGAACACAAGTATCCTGAATGACGTACAAGTTAAAAAGTACATTAAGAAAGAAATAGAATACTATTTTAAAGAGAATAACAACGAGGTCGCCCCGGAAATTGTATGGGATGCTTTAAAGGCAGTTTTAAGAGGGAAGATAATGTCCCACCTGCAAGAAAAAAAAGGAAAAGACAACAGAGATTAAATAAACTAAATAAAAAGCTGGGAGAGCTTGAGGCAAAACACAAAAAAGACATAAACCAAAAAATCACTTCTAAGATAAAGGAAATCAGGGAGGAGATTAACACCTTGTATATAACACAAAAAAGATGAATTATACTTAACAAAAATATTATGAGACTGGCTCAAAATTTGCCAAACTATTAGCCAGAAAACTACAAAAACAAAAGGCAGACAGCACTATTTACAAAATTATGGACCCAATTACAAAAAACATAGTGCATAAAAGAGAGGATATACAAACAGCTTTTCAAACATATTATAAACATCTATATACTCAACCACAATTAGAAGGAGAACAAAATACCAGAAACTTCTTAAATTCTCTTAATCTACCTACTCTAACAGAAGAACAAAATAAAACACTAATGGCAGATATAACTGAAGAAGAACTGAATAAAGCAATTTCTCGGTTAAAAACAAATAAATCAACAGGACCAGGCAGATTCTCATCCGAATGGTATAAAACATTTAAGTCGGAATTAAAATTAAATCCTCTCCACATACTTAATAATGCTCTAAAAGAAGGAAGAATGCCTCAAGCATGGAAGGAGGCCACAATATCAATCATACCCAAAGAAGGAAAAGATAGATTAGATTGTGGATCCTTTAGGCCAATCTCAGTACTAAACATTGATTACAAAATATATACTTCCATCTTTGCAAGACGAGTAGAAAAAATTCTCCCCAAACCCATCCATGCAGACCAAACTGGTTTTATTTTTCAAAGACAAACACATGACAATATCAGACGCACTTTACACATATTGAACCATATTCAGGAACAAAAATTACAGGCTATTTTGGTCAGCTTGGATGCTGAAAAGGCGTTTGACTCGGTAAGTTGGAAGTATCTATATGGAGTTTTGGAGAGGTTTGGTTTTGATGAAAATTTTATCAATGTAATAAAGTCTTTATATAATCCGACAGCCAGGATTAAAATTAACGGACTTATCAGATATCTTTTAAACTTGAACGCGGTACAAGACAAGGTTGTGGACTGTCACCACTCCTATTCAAGCTTTTTTATTGAGCCTCTTGCTCAGTGGATCAGGCAAAAAGAAAGTATTAAGGGAATTTGTATAAATAAGGATGAACACAAGGTGGTGCTATACGCTGATGATGTTTTAGTCTATTTAAATGAACCTTCTAAATCTCTTCCTGAATTATTTAAAACATTGGAATGGTTTGGCAACTATTCTGGTTATAAATTAAATGTCCGAAAGACACAAATTTTACAACTGAGCTATACCCCACCCAAAGATCTTTGAGACAGATATCAACTGAAATGGAATCAAGAAGCGATAAAATATCTTGGGATATTATTACCAAGGGAATTATCCACAATCAAGAAAATGAACTATGATCCTCTCTTAAATGAATTAAAAGCAGATATATCCAGATGGAACTCTAACCCATTTATGAATTTAATGCATAGAATAGAATCTATTAAAATGAATATCCTCCCCAGATATTTGTTTATGTGTCGGGCTCTTCCTGTTGAGATTAACTCAAAGCAGTTTGTGGAGTGGGACAAAATTCTCTCCAGATTTATCTGGCAAGGGAAAAAACCCAGAGTACAATATAAAACACTACAGCTGACAAAAAAGAAGGTGGAATGGGAATTCCAAAGTGGAAAGATTATCATTATGCAACTCAAACTCAGCCTTTATTAAATTTATGCAACCAGCGTTACAATGCAAGATGGAAGGAAGAAGTAAAATAACAAATCCATGGATTAAGTTTCAACTTAAAACTTGGAACACAATCAAAATGGAATATAAAATGTTACAAATTTTGGATAACCCGATGGATTGCTTGGATTACCCGATGGATCCAGACTTTAAACCCAGACTTTAAACCCAATCAGTTAGACAGTAGATTTAAGAAGTGGATAGACTTGGGCAGCCAACTTTTTTCTCACAAATGAAAAATGAACAACTAAAGGATTTTTAGACCCTCAAACAAGTTTACTCTTTGGAACGACAAGACTTCTACAGATACCTACAGTTGCGTAATTAAAAAAAAAAAAATGTAAAAACAAATACTCTATTGATTTGGAAGACCCGATATTAAAAGAAATACTAAAGGTATACACAGGGGACTCTAGTAGAGGTATCATATCTAGACTATACAAAGGTTTTCAGAAAAAAAAAAAACACACACCACTGATTATGTTAAGGCTAAATGGGGAAAAGAAGGAGCTCTTGAAACAACAACAGAAGAATGGTGTAGTTATGTGAACAATTATGGAAAAGCACTAGCTCACACATGTGCCGAGAGTTTGCATGTAAATGCCTAATGACATTTTTTATCACACCAAAGTTGAGAAGTCATCATACGGGAGCAGTAGTTAGATGTTGGCATTGTTCTGGGGATCAAGAAGCAGACCACTGTCATATGTTATGGAAGGGTTCTAAATTAAAAAACTTCTGGTTTGATATACATAAAGTAATGGAGGAAATATTCAACACAAAGATACCCAACCACATCAAAAATGTATAAAAATGTGGGCGAAATGGGTCTCTTTCATGAAAAAGACACTGAACAATATTTGGAGTGCATCTGTCTAACAAACGGAAGGAGGAGGGGAAAAAGAGAAGACACTTGGCAGTGTAAAAGAAAAAGACCAAATACTTTTTTTTTTTAACTTAACAGTGATATTTTCAAGCTGTAACAGTGTCTCCTGTTGCCTCCTTTCTTCCTTTTTTTTCTTTGCTTGTTCCTCCCTCATTTTGGTTTTATACATCCCTGTTTCTTGTTCTGTTAACTGGAAAAAAAGAGGAGTATTAAGGTTCTGCTCTATTGAAGACAATTGCTTGCTGTGTAAATTGTTTGACAACCCAGATGACCAACTTCAAACACAGACATTTGAAAGTATGTATGTTATATCTAAAAAAAAAAAAAATAAGAGACCCCTGGAGATGTAAAGTATATGGGGAACTTAGAAAACTCCTGCCCTCAAAATCTTTTTTTTTTTTTTAATTTTCCAATTTCTAACTTTGTCTGTTTGAAAATGTCTTTGTGGTGATTACTGTCCACCACAAGTTGTCAAACTGTAGAAGAGAGTTTTCAGTATCTTGAGACATTGTCCCTGTCTTGAATTCTATCACTGATATCTTCCAAAAGGTCTCATTGTGTTTGTTGGAGAGCTCTCACCGTTACTGTTACCATAAGAGTCCTGTTTTTTCTGTTTGTTGATGTGTTTCACCTGAGTGTTACTGGACAGGGCCAAAAGTGTGTCCATAGTATCTTCAGGAGTAGTTTCTATGGTTTCCTCTTTCTCTAACATGAACCGTTGGCGTGTTAGCTAGCTTGCAATCAAAGTTTAACTGTCATGGGTTTTCCACACTTTTTTCTTTCTTCCACAGCTTCTTGGTCCTGGCACCAATGAATTTATGTGTTAAAGTCACTTTTGTGTCTTTGAAATATTAAAACTACAACATATTCTGCCTGTCTACTCACAAAACCTCAGATTGCTTGACGAAGAAACTTTACATTCTTCCTCCTAAACCACCACAATCTTGGCTCCCTCCACTCAGCTGCTCAATTTCACTGTGGAAGAGGGCAGCTGATGATGTCACTCACTGATTGACAGTTCACTAGCAAGGACCACACCACAACGGGTTGTGTTTAATGAGGTAAAGCTGAAAGTGCCAAAGCATGTACACAAGGAAGAAGTTGAGTGAACCGTGAGGCTCGGCAGACGGAGACTCAGGATGGGGGTTCCGTCTCATCTGTCTGTGCGAGATGATCTTGCCCCGTACGTGAAATTGGCAAGCATGGAGTTTAGTAGTTAGAGGTAATACACAATGAAAGAGGAAGAGGGTGGGTTGAGTGTTGAGACAAACGGAGTGAAGTGGGCTGGCTACGTGTAAGTAGGCTAGTCGTGTAATTGGAGGTGTGGCTTTGGGTATGGTCCTGCTCCCAAACATAAGTTAATTAATTAACTCCATTTCGCTAGCAAGGACCACACCACAACGGGTTGTGTTTGAATGTTACTGAGGTAAAGTTGAAAGGGCTGACGCATGTGCATGAGGAAGGAGTTGAGGAGACTCAGGAGATTCTGTCTCATCGGTCTGTGCAAGCTGATCTTGCCCCCCAAAAGATTATTGAATAAAGCTCAATCCAGCATGAGCAAGTCGCAGATCATTGAGATTATTGTGGATGTACATATGATATGCTTGAGAGGACCAATGGCTGAGGACCTGTATGGTTCGGCCTGAGATTCCTTGCCTGGCTGCAGTGGACGCGGCACCCATTCTGAAGGAATGGGCAGAGTAAAGTTCTGACAGTATCCACGAAATAAAGAGGATCTGGTGAAAATGCTTTTGAAACCAGAATCTGGTGGCCATTCTCCCCATCTCCATAAGAAAGAGCAGGTCGCCCGGAACTGCTCCAGCTGCGTACCTGGAATTAATGGAGTTTATTAATGGCTCGTGGGGGCTGAGACTAGAGTTAAGGCAGAAGGTATATATTGGCACCGATCTTCCCATCTGATTGGTTTTGTTTTGTCGGAGGTTAAATATGAGAGAGTCGGGGGAATTTATGATTATGTTGGATGGTTCTGGATGATAATACGGATTAGAGACGGATGAGGTAGGAGCGAATTCGGAGCATTTGAGGAAGCCAAAGTAAGCTAACAGGAACATGGATTCCAATGTTAAGTCTATAATGGGGGAGAAGTATCCTGAGCGGAGGGAGTTAATGCATAGGATGAGTAAGTCGGAGGTGAGAGGCATGCGTTTTGAGGTGGTTAGGAGGTTCTAGTTTTCTCAAGCCCTTGATTAACACTGGCACGTGGGGGTGAAAAATTGCGGCACATTGGGAGCCGGTAATAAGTTTAACAATGACGATTCCGTTTTTTGTTAAGAATCTCAACTCCTGCTATGTTGTCGTGTGAATGAGTATGGATTTCCTTGACCATACGTGCCCCCAGATGATAGCTGCAATGACGATGAGATAGATTTCGTTTAGGATACTGTGGTTCTGAATCGCTAGGTTTCATTTCTGGTGGCCAAGTGGAAGCGAACCACCTTCTGTTGTAAAATCCACCAAACCCGATGGACGGGGCTGCGTCTGTGAAGAGCTGAATGTCTTTGGGATGGGTAACAAATTTGTCATAGAAAAAAGAACTAAAATTTCCAAGAGATAGGAATTGTTGCCACATGTGCGTTACCATTTTGCAAGTGCCTTCTAGATCTATTCTGTCGCGCAAGGAGGGTACGGCTGCAGCCTTTGCTAATAGGTTGGACATAAACAATTTTGCTTGAGGGACAATACGAATTGCATAATTGAGGTGGCCCAGGCGGGTTAATTACTGGCGCTTGGTACATCTGTCTGCCAAGAGGTAATTGGAGAGTAGCAAGGTGATGCAAAGGACCTCTATCTCGGGGCAAAGATGCCTGAAGGGAGATGGAGTCTAACGTGATACCTAGAAACTCGAGAGATGTGCTTGGGTCAAGTGTTTTCTCTTCTGAGAGAGGCACCCTGAGCTCTGAAAAGACTTCGATCAGGGTGGCTCACCCAGACTTGGGAGGTGAAGATAGAACAGTTATGATGAGGAAATTGTCAAGAAGATGGAGCAGATATGGCAGCCTGTGATTGTTGGTTAGGATCCAGCACAGTGCCTCTGAGAGACAGTCGAAGATGTTTGGACTGCTCCTGTGGCCAAAAGTGAGGCAAACGGAAAAGTAATATTGCTCTTTCCAGCATACTCCGAAAGACACCAGAAGTCTTGATGAATGGGCAAGACTTTAAACGCACTTGTAATGTAAGCTTTGGATAGCCAAGATCCTTGGCCTGCCAGCCGAATAAGGGAGATGGAGTGATTGATGGTTTTATACTGCATTGAGAAATCTGAACATGGACTGATACTTTTAATGCTTGGGACGTGAGAGCCATGGGGGGAAGAGAGGTCAATGATGAGTCTCCCTTTCCCAGAGTATTTCCTGGTAGCTGCGCCAATGGGGCTGACTCGGAACACGGGGAAAGTTGGAGAACTGAATGGACCTATCATAAATCCTTCTTTTACCTCGTTTGCTAGTGTCAACCATTTCAGGATCTTTGAGAGCAGGCTAAAGGTTATGACATGTGTGAGAAGTGATTGGAAAAACATGTATGCCGGGATGAAAACCATAGGTGAACCCGTTCAAGACAAAAAGGACAAACTCTCCGCTTTGGTGATCTTTTAGTGCATCAGTGAGGGCTTTTACCTTGACAGGTGTGCGGAGATGCCATGCTAGTCAGCTAGGAAGGTTGGTAGGGCTGTGTGGCAGGAGTTTCTGGTATGGGCACCTCCGCAGAAAGAGCAGATGTGCAGAAGATGACAGTGGGAGAAGCTGCATCCGAGGTAGTTATAGTTGTTGCACACCATTCTACCGGCCTGGTATAGGATTGGTCTTCCTTTTTTGTCTACGCCTTTAGGTGTGGGCCTACTGACAATGGGATGTGAGAGGGATTGGGAATGACTCCGGGAAGGGTTGCTGCTAAAGACAGACTCTGTTTTTTTGCTGTGTTGGGAGATGGACGTGAATGAGGTGGGATGCTGACAATACATGCCGGGTTCCGTATAGCTTGCAGAAGAGAGAGGAGCGAGCTGCAAATAGAGTTCAGAGGCATAAAGTGTAAAAACCTGTACCACCTAAAAATATAGTCATGTCGAAACGATGGACAAATAGTCATCAAGCTCGGTTCTGCGTGCAGGACAGATAGAGCAAATTGTAAATATTGAAAAGGCTGAGGCTAACTCTGCTGGTGTGAGGCCTTTAAACCTGGTGGGCAGAGGGTTACGAAGCTGCAAGGGATTAAGGCTGGTCTGCAATTCTCTGAGCAATTCTCTGGGAGATGCGAAGCTCCATGAGGAGCTGAGGAGCAGGCCATCGTGGGAGGGGGATAGAAGCCACATTGCCAAGGGTGGGTGAAGAAAGAGTAGAGGTGGGAAGGGCTGGATGGAAGGGCATGTGTGGGATTTTGTGAAGGCTGCGGATAGAGAGAAGAGAAGTGAGCTGTGATAGCTTGGGAGATGTTGGACATGGAGGGAGTCGGTGTGAGGGGTAATACGACCTGACCACCAAAGGGAGTGGTGAAGACTAGCTGTGGTAGCGGATGAGGTTCTGTGACGTCACTCCTCACGTCTCTGTTGGTGAATGGCCCTGACGAACAAGAAGAGCAGGACTGTGTGGTGATGTAGCGATGTTTGTTGAAGTTGAGCAGAGATGCATCAGTCTGGTTTTATGGTCGGTACAGTGGAATGGAATACTCCTCGTTTTGAGGAGCCGATGGAGGCGGGAAATGGTCCAGTTGATGAAGGGTGATTTGGTTTAAGAATGTGAAGCCGGTCTGGAGAGAGCACGCGGTGCCGGTGTGCGCGGCTGGCTGGAGATGAGCGGTTGAAGTGTTGTGGTGAGGACCGATGTTTGAGTGGTTGAGTGGATTTGGGCCTGAAGATCTTCGCAGATTTGGGCCTTAAGACCTTGCAGTAGTTGGAGGTATCATGTTCAGAGAATTTGGAGAATAATAACCTGCCCTCGGAACAATGACCACTGAATTAGGGTGGCTTTGCTGAGAGGCACTGCTATGGTCGAATGGCGTCTGCTATTCGACAGGAGGATACCCAGTTTGGAAGAGCTTGTTGTAGAGCTCTTCCTCCTAGTCATGCAGCTGGAGTTCAGACTCCATGGTGAGTAATTTCTTCAATGTTCTAATGTGAAGCACAGTCTGTCTGAGTGTCGAGAAAAACGGAGTGAAGTGGGCTGGCTACGTATAAGTAGGCTTGTCGTGTATTTGGAGGTGTGGTTTTAGGTGTGGTCCTGCTCCAGAACTTAAGTTAATTAACTACAGTGCAGCTGGTCATGTGACTCACTGAAGGCAGAGACATGGAATCTGTTATCAGGGCCACCCCTGGCCAAATTGGGGCCCTAAGCAGTAAGCAGTAAATACTGATGTTAACTTTTGATGTATTTTTTTATTCCTCTTCTGTAGGTTGATAACATCATATTGAGGGAACAATTCTCCTTCACTGACCATCCCATCAGTACTGCTTTCCTGCAGGGTCACTGGTTCACACAATATCATGCCATGTTTCCTGAAGATCTCCTTGAAGGTCGACCCAATGCTCAACAGAAGCAAGCTTAAGACAGAGCCCAGTCTTAATCGACAGCAAGGAGGAGTTCAAGGCCTGCTGTGGTGCTGTTGACCTTATCCAGTTTTCATGGAACATCCGGAGACTGAGGCTGCGGTCGAAAAGTCATTTTTGCTTTGGAAGTTTCCTAACGGAGTGAAATGAACCGGAAGTAGTTCGTGATTAGAGCTGTTCGAATAGTTTCAATGCATAGGAAAGGTGGCTCAATGCTTCCTTTATTATCTCCTTTAGCATATGATACACCGGACCATCCTTTACGAAAGGAGAGGAGATTATTCTGTCCCACAATTCACCGCAGCAACAGCTTTTATAAACAGCGCGTATTCCGACTGCTTCCGAATTCAACCGAATAATGACGAACAAATCACACAGACCATGTGAGTTACCTCTGCTGTTCATCCTTTCTAAAGTTTAAACGTGCCTTAACTTTCCAGTAGTCTGATTCTCTGAAGAGAGTAGGATATGAGACATTTGAAGTTGATTATGTTTTAAACACGGTTCAATATTAATCATTTGTACACCATTAGATTGTGGTCTTAACAGTTTCTGCCTTTCTTTCATTCAGTTCATTTATTTTCATGCACTGATTGGTGTTCATGATGATAATGGGAGGACAGATTTATTTAAATCCTCACGTCCAACATCAGTTATTCAGATGCAATTTTTACCAGGTTATTATGTTCAATGTTGTCTGAAAGGAACAACATTGTCATGATATATGATGCATGATGCGTCTTTTGTAGTCCATCTTCGGAAAATTGTAGTTTAACCGCAGCAGTAGCATCCGCCGTCACATCACATGATGACGAAGCGTAGTGAAAGTGTAGTCGGATTCTCTCTGCACGGCAGTATTCCTTTCCTAATCCTTCTGAATTCTCCTTTCTCCTTTCCTTAACCTCATGACGTTTTCCATCAGGGTTAAGGAAAAGTAGATAGGAAAGGGCTTAGGAGGTGACTATTCGACCGCAGCCACACTCTCTGCTAAAGACCCACATGATCACACCCATGACCACTGCAGAAGCTGAGAGGTTCTTCTAAACCTTGAAAGGAATCGAAACTGTCCTGAGAAACACCATAAATCAAGACAGGCTGAATGCACTGGCCATGCTGTCAGTGGAAGAGAGGCTGGTGAAGGAGAGATTGGACTTCAATCAGAGGGTCATTGAGAAATTTGCAGCCCAGACGGAAAGGAGGGAAAAATCTCTTTTCAAATAGGGCATTGTTCAAAGTAGGTTGCATTGTGGTTATGGTTTGTTTTTAGTTTTTTTCCAACGTAGTATGGAGTGCTTCTTTGGTTTGTTTCCGTCAAAGCTGCACCGCCCTTAAATTTTCAGCACCAGCTGCCACTGAATATAGAGTATCAGTCTTGCAGCAAATTATTGAATCTAAAAATTCACTAATAAAATACTTTTTCATTGTATTTTCAGTGCTTCCTCTACCAAGTAACCGTCATGTTGTTTTTTCACAAATACAGGAATGATAGTCAAAATATCTTTATAATGCATTTTTTGTACAACAGTATCAATATTTTCTGGCAGCCTTAAGGCTGGAGATTTCTTTTCATGGGGCCTGAAATCCCTGGCAGCACCCCTGGCAACAAAAAATAGAGGCTCACCTTTCACTGCTGCATCTGCTGCTGCTTTCAACTGCTTCTGTGGTCTTACGGTGTCATCGGTGCTATTGATGGATGCCACATCAGGGTGCAAAGGCCACCAATAAGAGGAGAGGATTACTTGAACCCCAAGTCTTTTTATTCTGTCCTCCTTCAGGGGATTGTGGATGAGAGGGGATGGTTTAATGACATTTTTGCTCGACCACCAGGATAGATCCATCCATGATGCCAGGATGCTGCGACTTCCACATATCATGGCAGGAAAAGATAGGAGACTACAGCTTGCTGAGAGACAGTGCCTACATAGGACAGGCATTCCTATTAATCATCACTCCAAACATGACAGTGGGGCTCTAACTGAGGCCGATGAGCAGCAGATATCCAGGACCAGCTGTAGTTGGATAGTCGTAGAGCAAGCTTTTGGAAGGATGAAGTGCAAGTGGAGGTGCCTATGACATCTGCAGAACACCCAAATTGATGCAGTGGTAATGATCATAATAGCAGCTTGTTTTCTACACAATTGTTCAAGTCTTTCCAAAATTTTAAAATTGGACCAATCATACACTTTATAATTAATTTAATTTTATTATAATTTTATTTCAGTTAATTTAATATAACTGTACATATCATTTCATTTAACTTTAATTATAATTAATTCAATTTTAATTGTAAATTATATTTTCTTAACTTTGTAAAAGAACTAGTGCTTGATTTTTTTAAGAGGTTTTAGTGAGAGACAAAAATGTCCCCTCTAAAGAAACTGTTTTTATAAATACCTAGGTGGCAGAAAATTTAAATATCCATTGAAAAGCAATGCAGGTACTAGGCACTGAAATGTCCAAGAATGAAAAATAAAAATACTCAATAACTTTGATGCAACATGCAGTGATAAGATATAAAAAAAATTACATTTATTTCAAGTACAACAAAAGGGTAGAAGAACACTTACTTATTGTACAAACATGCAGGATGACATCATCCAGGATGACGTCACCCTTCTGTCTTTGATCTTCACAGCTGATGATGTGACTAACGGAGGAACAATAGAATGAACCCCGTAACAAGCTCAAAAACTCACCAATGCCAGTGACTTCTTTGATCTGACAGCTAAATGCTGTCAGACCATCCCACTGGCACAAGGGGATATTAATTACATCGTACTGAAAAAAGTTTTTCTTTTTGTTTTTGTGTGTTTATCCGATTTTCTAATGACTATTGATATTCATTTTTTGTGGACAAATAAAGTGTTATTTTTATTGATCTGAGATGGTTTTTGATTTTGTGTTTCACAATAATAGACATATAAGCATTTAAATATGTGAAAATAACTTTAAAAGAAGCAAAAGTGATTTAAATAAGTTGAAATCTGTGAGTACAGTACATCATGACAGAAACAATTTAAAAAATAGTCTCCTCTGATCAGTTGGATCTCTCTGTGACCAAAACAGTGCTGCTCCTCCAGAACTCACTTATCTCTAAATTCTTCTCCTCAGACCTCCAAGACTCTCCTGATCCTCCTTCTCAGGGGTCTGAAGGGAAGGCACAGTCCTGTATCTAACATACACAAAGAGAAAATTACACAGTTGAACAGACATAATGTAACACGGTAACGTTTTACCAGCTGTCTTAACTGTTTGACTCGTACGTGTTACAAGTTTTCACTGCTGGAGATTATTTGTGTTTCTCTCTATATGACTGTCAATAACTGCTGTGTCATATCGCTCTGCTCCGTCACTATCAGTGTCCTCTTTGTCTCACATTTAGCAGCTTTGCTAAGAACATAAAATCATCATACCACAATCATTTCTCAGAGGGCCCTCAACTTATCTTAAAAAGTTTGTAACACGTTAAGTTTTCTCTACCAGCGAGTGCTAAACAAGTTTGTTTACAGTAGCAGTTAGCCATTAGCTACAGCCAAAAAAACTATGGTCAAAGTTACAGAATACACACGTAAACATTGAGCTTACAAGTGACTGCTGATGCTTTAAAAGCTATATTTTAGAAAAGAAACATGATCAGACTGTACCTTATCAGTCCACATGGTCAATTTGTCTCTCAGATCTTCCTGTTGGCTTGCTTCTCCTCCCTCTGCATGTCAACAAATGCACGTTGGTGTGAGGCGCTCTGTTTAACAGTTTTACAGTTCAGTTACACTCAATGACCATAGAGGCCCCTCGAGAGCTGATATCCGGAATCTTAAGTAGTGCAGCTTTAAATGATCAAGAAACTGGTAACAAAATAAGCAATAGTGGATATGAGCCATGGACACTTGACAAAAAAGAATCTTCTCTTGTGGCAACATTTTGTAGCAGCAAAACATCCCAATGACCAAGATCACTCATGATCAAAGCTCCCATGCTCATTTCACATATGCATGATACTTACAATTTGAACCTTGTTGTTAAAGTAACCAATTAGGCTTTTGGATGACATAAAATATAAAACCATTTGGTGTCATTAAAGGGGAGAAATACTTAATACTGAATTAATGATTCCCAACTTCTTTGAGCAGTATAGTTTCATGTAATATCACAGCAATAATGCCACTTTTAAGGTAACTATAGTAAAGTTACAGTCAACAACTCATTAAAGTAATAATTTGTGGTTACAAATAAAAAAAAAGCTTAGTCATGCAGCTTCTCTTTTTTGTCATTGGTTGGCTACTGTTAATAATTTTGTCTTTGCAGTGGCAAGTTATAAAGCATGGATTTATAGAGAGCATGAGCTGCACTGGCATAGAATCACAAGGAAACTACTGGTTGGAAAAAAGAGTAAAACAAGAGTGACAAGTGAAACCTTGAAAGCAACAAAAAGATAGAAGTTACGCAAGACATTCCTGTTTATCGATGCTTGTCTCCTTCAATTTACCTGCTCCTTTCTCCTTTACTGCCATCTCAGTGTTGGGGCAGAAGCTGTCATCCCGTCTCTCACTGTGAGACTTATTAATCAGGAGGCTACAGTTTTCAGTTTTTTTTATGTGGCATTACACTACGTGGCTGAGTTGCTGTCGTTGACTGTGGAATATTTAGGAGCGAGGAAATTTCATGACTAGATTTGTTGAACAGGTGGCATCCGATCACAGTTCCATGCTGGAATTCACTAAGCTCCTGAGAGCGACCCATTCTTTCACAAATGTTTGTAAAAACAGTCTGCATGCCTAAGTGCTTGATTTTATACACCTGTGACCACGGAAGTGATTGGAACACCTGATTCGGATTATTTGGATGGGTGAGCGAATACTTTTGGCAATATAGTGTATATTTAATTTGTTCACCTGAATTTTCTTTGCATTTTGAAATCAAAATTTTGTTTGCAAAGTGTACTTTTTGTTCTCAAATGTATTCTTTTTGATTGCATAATAAGAAACAAAATTATGTATTTGATGGTGATAGGCTGTAGTTTAAATAAAGTTCTAGTCAGGTAATAGAAGATCAGAGAAGGTCATAAGACAATGGAATAAAGAAAACTAGAAATGCTATAGTCATTTAATCTCTGCTGCAGTCTAATTCCTTCAATAGTCTAATTTCCTCAATAGGGTCCAATTTACATTTTGTCTCAGTTGTGACACACAAATACATTTTTGTACCATTTTGAATAAATTGGTGAAGATATGTAATAATAATGGGGAAATCAATTATGAAGTTTTTGTTGATTAAAATAAAGTTTGTCCATTTTCATTTAAAATTGCACTCACATTAAAGGATATAAAAAGTTGAATAAATTATCCTAAAAATATCAGTCATTTGTATTGCTAGGTACTTAGCTGGCTGTATAAAATGGATGGATAGATGGATGGATGGACAAAGGACAACAAACAAACTTGCCTCTTGTTTCCAAACCGTGTCCACAGGCTGCTTCTGATCCAGATGACCTATGATGAAGTATATCTGATACCAGTTTACAGCCTTGCCACTTCTGTGCCTCCCACCTGTATGAAAAAAACAAAGATAGTTCTTTTGTACCAACAAAAAAGTTTTGCCTTTTGTAAACAGAATAGGTCACAGTATGCATTTTTTCCTACAATTGTTTTTTTTACTGTGGACCACATAAAGCTAACATATAAATTGTTATTCTGCTGTTAGATGTGTTTTGTCATCACAGTCCACAGTGCAGTCTTCAACAGACCTTATTTACAACAATATTAAAAACGAGCCTATTGTGGGCCTCTAGATCTGTCCAAGGACTAAATTTGTTACCAAGATCCTTTTTTTACCTTGACCAAAGAGGTTGTTTTTTCAAAAATGTTTCTTTCGTTTCTGTCTCTCTGTTATGCTGCATTCACACCACACGCTTGTGGCTACCAAAATCGCATTGCCCACTGACGTAGAGTCGTGCGTTCATAAATACCTCATCACCGTTGCCGTCGGCCGTCACTCGGTGATGTCACGTCTGCTCGAGTTTCACCGCGATCATATCATATATCATATAACAGGATGTATAAGCGGACATTCTTCCAGCTGTATCCTTTTCATTCACTTATCAACCACAAAAAACTGCAGCTGATGCCCTGCAGCAGCATTGTCTGTCATTTTTCTGCGGTTCGTCCAGGCAGAACTAATGTCCTCACTGATTAATGTTTCCTACACGGACATGGATTGTTACTCTGTAGTCCGGATGAATAACTGTCTGTCTGGGGTACCGTCACACGTGCACACACCTGCTCATTGATCAACTTTATTTTACTTTCACATCGCGCAACAAGCTATGTGGTAGTGCAAAAAGCGGCTGTCGCATCGCGGGAGGGTTAGCCCTGCCGCATTGCGGCTGTACATAGACTTTGCATGGAGAGTGATCGCCGAGGTAGCACAAGTAGCGTGCAGTATGTACGCACCTTTAAGATAACTCAATAACTGCTCAACAGATTTTGATGAAATTTTCAGGATTTTTTTATAAAGATTTAACATTGCAACATGTGACATTGCACATTTTTGATAATAACTCTGCTAAGGATGTGAGACGTGCCCTGGCTGTTTCTGCGCTCTCAACACTTGAAGTATAATTATTTTATTTTGTAGCTAGAAATATCAACTTATTATATTGTACATAGTAATGACAATGTCAGTATCATTTGTGTAACAAATATCTCGTCTGTTAAAGAAGTAGGAATAAAAAAATTTCACTTTTGTCTTTTTTTTATGACCAAACTTTTTATTGTTTTTTTCAATATCAAACAACAACATTAAAACAGATGGTAAATAACCAAGGTTAAAGGACATGACATACCCAAAATTGTACATATTTTGGGTATGTCATGTCACCGGGCTAGTAGTCAGAGAAACGAAAATAGGAAGAGAGACAGATACAAAGTACAAAATAAGAGATTTAAATAAACAGAAAAGAAAAATAAATTTAAAAAAAGGACATCTAAATTAAACATAGCTAAAAACTACATTGAGAGGTTAAGTTGTCTTCTACATACAAGCTTTATATCCAACAGAAAAATAACAGTAGGGGGCTGTCCATCAGTCACATCAAGACAAGAAAATATTGTTTGTGTTTGCTAATCATAATACATTTGCACATTTGATTCAAAGCAAAGCAGTTATGGCTGTTTTGTGTAACCTAGCTGCCTTGGCCAAATTGAGAGACACTTATCTTGTAACAAGGCTGATGTATTTCCCCCATTTAGCGTAGTATGAGTCTAGTCGATTTTGCATCCTATATGTCATCTCCTCATAGGCTGCAACTACACTTAACTGGATAAACCAACATCTGGGCCAAGGAAGATCCCTCGCTTTTCATTTCCTGACAAGAAGTTTTCGACCCAGCATAATGGCTGTGAGGATCCACCCTGCCTCAGGCTCTGAAAAACCTTTCAAAGAGGTAGATTCCCCTAAGATAAAGGGGCTGGGTGTAAATGGAAAGTCCTGACCTACTGCCAGCTTGATATTTTCATAGATTGCTGTCCACCAGCTCTGAGCCTTCAGACAGGACCACAACATATGAGTTACAGTGCCAGTTGTCTCATTGCATCTCCAGCAGGCTGGGTCTTCTCCCAAGCCCACCCTATTTTGCGGGGGTCCAATAGACTCGATTTAAGATTTTAAACTGTATCAATTGTGTTTTAATCTCCCAGGAGGATTTCCTAGTGCATTGCAAAATAGTGGCCCACTCCTCATCACTAAATGACCTATTAAAGTCAGTCTCCCATGTCTGTTTGAGTCCTGCCGGCTGTTCACCTAACTTGTCCAACAGAATAATATAATATTTAGCTGCTTCTTTACCCTTGCCAAAAATGCTGAGTATTTCTGTTAGAGCATCTGGTTGAGAGAGGATCAACTGAGGGTTTGGGACAGCTTTTTTTCGCAAGTGTCTAATCTGCAGGTATCTCCAGAATTGTCCAGGAGGTAGATCATATTGCCCCCTCAGTGCAGTGAAGGATTTAAGAACACATCCATCATACATATATTTCAAGATCATGATACCTTTCTCAGCCCATACTTTCCAGTAAAAGGGTTCTTTACCAATAGAAAGCTTGGGATTGAGCCATATTCCCGCTGAGGGAAACAAAAAAGGATCCGACTTAAAGGCTGCTGATACTTTCTTGCAAATTTGCTGTAAATGTTTAATAATTGGGTGGTTTTTAACTTTCAGAGGTATTTGCACTAAAATCAGATATAATGGGGGTAAAGCTTCAATGATAGATGACTCGATTGACAGCCAGGGAGGAGCCCTTTCTGGCGGTAGTGACCATTGTGCCAAATGTCTAAGGCAAAAGGCATAGTGGTATAATAACAAATTTGGAAAGCTCATGCCCCCTTTATCTGCTGGTCTTTTTAGCTTTTTTAGGCTTATTCTGGGGCGGCGACTCCCCCATAAGAAGGTTTTACATAATTTGTTGAATTGTTTAAAATATCCACATGGGATTTCCAAAGGCAGGGCTTGAAGCAAATATTGAAATTTAGGGACACTAATCATTTTAATAACATTAGTTTTCCCCCACAGAGAAAGATAAAGATGTGACCACCTGTTAATGTCTGCTCTGAACCTATTCAGAAAAGGTTCAAAATTTGCTTTAACTAAAGCCTGAAGATTGGGAGGGAAAATGATACCTAAATATGTAATACCTTTAGAGGGCCATTGGAAGTTTCCCAGCTGGAAAAAATTCTTAGGACAGAAGGATGTCAGAGGCAAGGCCTCTGATTTCATCCAGTTTATTTTATATCCAGATATTCTGGAAAATGATTCAACAATTTCAAGAAGTGCAGGTATAGAGCGATCAGGTTGCGTTACAAACAGCAAAATATCATCAGCATACAACTTTAACTTATGTGACACCTGGCCAATCTGAACACCTGGGAAAAGGGGGCTCTGATGGATCACCTGTGCGAGGGGTTCTAAAATCAATGCGGAAAGGAGGGGAGATAGAGGACACCCCTGTCTTGTTCCCCTCTTTAAATCAAATTGTGCTGATATCATCCCATTGGTCAAGACTGCTGCACGGGGGTTTGAATATAACAGTTTAACCCAAGAGATATATCTCTCACCAAAGCCGAAGGCCTTCAGGGTGCTAAACAGGAAAGGCCATTCGACCCTGTCGAAAGCCTTCTCAGCGTCCAATGAGATGGCTGCAACAGGGGAGTTTTCATCTTGAGTTGCCCACATAACATTGATGAGGCGTCTTATGTTATTAGAGAAACTCCGCGTGTGGATGAAACCCACCTGATCTGGGTGTATGAAATGGTTAACAATCTTATCTAATCTATTTGCAAAAATTTTAGCCAGAATCTTACAATCTTGTCCAATCAGTGATATAGGCCTATAGCTTTTACACTCAGAAGGCTCCTTTTCTTTCTTTAAAATCAGAGTTATCAAGGCCTCATTGAGTGAAGGAGGTAAAGACCTTGCCCTAAAGGATTCATCATACATATCTAACAGGAGTGGTAAAAGTTCTTTAACATAGGTTTTAAAAAATTCAGCTGTAAAGCCATCCAAACCTGGAGCTTTATTGTTTGGAAGTTTTCGTATGACCTCAGCTATCTCATCTATTGTGATTGGGTCTTCGAGTGACTTTCTTTGCTCCTCAGTCATGAAGGAAAGATGTTGCTTTGCTAAGAATGCATTAATTTCTTCATCGTCAGCCACCGATTCAGAAGAGTATAAATCCTTATAGTAAGATTTAAATGTATTGTTAATTGCCTCCGTGTCTGAATTCAGCCGTCCATCAGAGTCCCTTATAGCTGGAATCACACAAGCAAGCTCTTTAATTTTAATGTACCTTGCCAACATTTTACCTGCTTTATCCCCTTCTTCAAATTGTTTTTGGCGGGCTCTTAAAAGTGCAAATTCTACCCTCTTTGATTCAATTAAATTGTATTCATATTTTAGTTTAGAGAGCAACAGTAAATTAGCAGATGACATATTCAATTTAAAATTCATTTCTGCCTCTTTTATCTTCCTTTCTAAGACTATTTGCATGTTCCCAGTTTCTCTCTTCTTTTTGGATGCATGTTGTATAATGTGGCCCCTTAGGACAGCCTTGAGGGTCTCCCACAGTATTCCTGCTGAGGGGGAACTGGGGGAGTTTTCCTCTATGAAATGGATTATTTCCTGTCTAAGTGACTCTTTAAAGCTAGGTTCTAATAATAGGCTAGAATTAAGTCTCTACCTTGGACTTCTGCGTATTTTGGTGAAAGGGCTAACTGTCAGAGTAACGTGAGCATGGTCAGACATTAGAATGCTTCCTATACTACATGAAATGGCAGATGTGACAAAACAACTAGAAATAAAGAAATAATCAATCCTTGAAAATATATTATTCTCTCTATGCACCAGCGAACAACAAATATGAACAGAGATCAATGTGCAACTTAGAAAAAGCAATGACATCGACATAACTGTAAATGTAAATGTCTGGCCAAACACGCCTATAAAGGGGCTTTTCACCTTTTAAGTAAACTTATAAACCTTAACATTCTTATCAGCCACACAGCTCCATGTTATCAGCGCCGTTCCAAGATATGCAAAGTATTCACTTTGCTCTAAGGGTTGCAGCGTAAATTTTCCCCTTAGAGATAAAAAATGCACTGATCAACTTAAAAAAAAAAACAAAAAAAAAACATAACAATAATAATAATAATAAATAAATAAAAAAAAAGGCAGGGGAATTCAAGTTATGGTCTTTGCCAGTCTTTATAAACTGGCCAGCAACAATAGATTACCAAGGGCACATTTCAAAGAGAAATGATATTTGGACCAACTGTATTAAAGAGGGGGAAATTAAAATCTAAGGGGATTAGAATAATTAAGTCAGTAGCAGGTGGGCTTCTACCTCACAACTGGGCAAAGTTAGTGTATAGAAATTAAGCAACATTGTCCATCAAACTTAAAGAAGAAGGTCCCAGTTTCTTTTCAGTATAACAACAAAGAACAGGTGCAATATCTTGAACAAGTTCAGTCGACTCTTGGCTCCAGGGGGGAGGAAAAGAAACACGCAGGTTACTCACGTAAGCAGGAGCCCTGAAAAGAGAGCAGGTGCTGTGGCTAGCCAATAACATCCTGTGAGGTCTTCCCCCTACATGTTCTTGATATAAGTCATTGCCTTAGCGTGGACATCAAACCGGACACGCCCTCCAGTCTTGGTGTAGAAAACAAGCGTGGCAGGGAAGATCAGTGAAAACTTGATCCGTCGCTCGTGTAGCATTTTCTTGCACGGGATGAAACAACGGCATCTCTCCTCCACAGCCTTAGAATAATCAGGGAAGAACATGATGTGATGGTTCCTCCAAGTCACTTTTCCCTTGTCCCGTGAAGCATTTCTTATCTTCTCCTTATCAGCGTATCTCAAAATGCATACCACAAAGTGCCTTGGGGGTCTCCCTTCGGGACGGGGCTGTGCAGCCGTTCTGTGCGCTCATTCTATCTCCAGGCCCTCGGTAAAATCCACATCCAGTATCTCTGGGAGCACAGTAGTGAGAAATGAAACCGCGTCGCGCCCCTCACATGCTTCAGGGAAGACGGCAATGCGCAGGTTGTTTCTCCGGCCACGGTTTTCTAAATCATCCACCTTCTGTTGCAGAGCTTCAACTTCACTCCCTGTTGCCGTTTAAGCTGGGCCTCAGTTAGCTCCTCAGTGTTAGCCGCGGGGCTAGCCTTACTCGTCGCAGGGAGTTTGGTAGTGGTAGCCACCTTTTTTCAGCTCTGTTGCCGGCTGGAGCCATAAAATGCGTTAAGGCACGGCTAAAATAAGAACATAGCCTCTGTATAGTTAGTCAAACTGTTATGGCACAGAGAGATGTGAGCAGCCGAAACTCTAGGCAGCCATTCCTCAGCACGCGTCACGTGACTCCCCACTTTTGTCTTTTTTTATATGAATCATCATCATTATGACAATGTCAGTATCATTTGTGTAAAAAATATCTCATCTGTTAAAGAAGTAGGAATAAAACATTTTCACTTTTGTCTTTTTCTTTTAATATGAATCATCATCATTATGACAATGTCAGTATCATTTGTGTAACAAATATCTCATCTATTAAAGAAGTAGGAATAAAACATTTTCACTTTTGTCTTTTTCTTTTTATATGATTCATCATCATCATCATCATCATCATCCTCATCCTCATCTTTGTCATCTTCATTACTACACTAACCTAAGAGCCCAGCATGATTCTGTAGTTTAATGCCTCTTAGTGCCTCATTGATCCACACAGCATAAGCTATCTGAGGGTGCATGTGTGTATGTGTGTATGTTTTAAGCAGTAGAGGTTCCACTATATAAAAGGAACACAAACATCTGTTACCTTTGTGTGTGGAGTTCAAGAAGCATACATATGTGTGATTAAATTTCCTGCCTACTTGATAGCTTTCTCTCTCTCTCTCTCCGTCTATCTCTCTCTCTTTCTCTCTCTCTCTCCTTCTCTCTCTCTTGATTTATATCTATATCTAAATCTATATCTATATCTATTTCCAAAACAGCACACTCTCAGTACATAAATACACATATACACATCACTATATTGCCAAAAGTATTTGCTCACTCATTCAAACAATCAGAATCAGACATTCCAATCACTTTCATGGCCACAGGTGTATAAAATCAAGCACTTAGGCATACAGAGTGCTTTTACAAACATTTGTGAAAGAATGGGTCACTCTCAGGAGCTCAGTGAAATCCAGTGTGGAACTGTGATAGGATACCATCTGTGCAACAAATCCAGTCGTGACCTATCTCACTCCTAAATATTCCACAGTATTGGAAATTGGAGAGAATTGGAAATGTTTGGGAATGACAGAAACTCAGCCGCGAAGTGGTAGACCATGTAAACAGACGGAGCAGGGTCAGTGGATGCTGACGCATTCATTGTGTGAAGAGGTTGCCCACTTTCTGCAGAGTCAATCGCTACAGACCTCCAAACTGCATTGGGCCTTCAGATTAGCTCAAAAACAGTGTACAAAGAGCTTCGTGGATGGGTTCCCATGGCCAAACAGCTGCATCCAAGCCGCACATCACCAAGTATGAAGCAAAGCGTCGGATGCAGTGATGTAAAGCACACCACCACTGCACTCTAGACCAAGACATTTTGGACAATTCCATGCTCACAACTTTGTGGTAACAGCTTGGAGCTTGTCCCTTCCTCTTAAAACATGACTGTGCAACAGTGCAAAAAGCAAGGTCCACAAAGACATGAATGACAGAGTCTGGTGTGAATAAACTTGACTGGCCGGCACGGAGTCCTGACCTCAACTCGATAGAACACCTTTGGGATAAATTACAGCAGAGACTGAGAGACCGGCCTTCTCTTCCAACAAGTATGTGTCCTCACAAATGCGTTCCTGAAAGAATGGTCAAAAATTCCCACAAACAGCTTGTGGACAGCTTTCCCAGAAGAGTTGAAGCTGTTATAGGGGCAAAGGGTGGACCAATGTCATATTGAGCCCTATCAATTAGGAATGGGATGTCACTTAAGTTAATATGCAAGTCAAGGCAGGTGAGCGAAAACTTTTGGCAATATAGTGTATATGCACATAAAATCTGAAGTTATATATGTATATACATATATGTATATATATATATATATATGTATATATATATATTAGGGGTGTAACGAAATGGTCAACTCACGAAACGATACGAAATACGAAACAGGGCTCACGATACGAAATACTCACGATACGAAATAAAGATTAAGGAAAATCTCCAACGGTAGGAAGTTGTGTAAAAATCTAATTTTCTTCCTAATGCAGAAATACAAAAATATTGTTGCATTAGTGCAAAATAAATGCTCTTTGAAAAAAAAAAAATTAAGTTATTCCCCTTGTTTAGACTACAGTGCAAATACAAACATCAAATCTCAATAAAAAGTGCTTTGTTGTTGTAACAATCAGGATAAGTACATTCTCGAATGAAAAGGAAAACAAATAGCAGTCCTCAGAGCTGCAGTTTAGACCTATAAATGTCTGAACTATAATATTTAGCCTATAACAGTGCATATACTTCTGATCTTCAAGTCTGATCAAATTCTGTCAACTCAACAGTAGATGCAAAAGTCAAATATTGTTTTTATGCAGACTTACACAAACATACAGTTGCAGTTCTACTGTTTGTTATGTGATCAATGTGGATTTTAATGTTTCCTAAAAATTGACGGTCAGTGAAGGGGCCAGGTAGGCGGTGCGAGCGGGTCAGAGTTCAGAACAGGAGAGTTAGTGTGTGTTAGCAAGGAGGGAGAGAGCCCTTAGCACATGGATGTATTATTTTAACTGGATGCCGGACGGAAACATGGCGCCCGTTCATTTCTATGGGAGTTGCTCACCCAGCGTATACGCCGAAAAAGTTTCTGGCTTCCAGGTTTACTTCCTGATCATTGGGCCCATAGAGCAGGCGCAGTAAAGTCATCTCCCATAATGCTTCACGTCAATGGGAACGAGCGAAGCGCGGTCTTAATGAAATGCCGCGCGCCCACGATAAAAATCTACCGCGGGTGAAATTTACAGTATGAGAGGTGTACAAACTCAAATAATGAGTTTTAGGGCATATGATCCGACTACGATGTAATATAATGACATTATATATGTAATAAGTCTTCATAATAAGAGTTTAAGACGAGTGATATTTATTTGATGACTTTCTATAGCTGACTATTCTAAAATCATGGGATTAAACAACAGAAAAACTGTCGTGGACTTTAGCAGTCCATCAGCCAAATAAATCAGAGTAATTTGTTCATTTTATTAATCCCATATTTGAGAGATGACTGCATATCAGATTAACTTTCAGTGATGATTCAAAGGTATTACCTTTTTTCATGGACATATTAATGAGGCTTTCGCTGTAAGTGTCATACTGTTCTTAATGCATAAAGTCCTTGTGCTACCCATTCATTTTCTCTTTTTATTTTGCTGATAGGCAATCTGATAGTCTTTAGATGAACCATGGATGGATCCCGGGGATGAGACCCAGATTAAGACTAGCTTCTCTAATAATGTTCTGTTTCTTTATAGGTTTTTATCTACTTTGTTAACCCTTGAGGCAAAGTTCAAGTCATCAGAGGTCAAACTGGCTCTGTCTGTGTGTTTTCTTGATCATCAGAGAGCTTATGGCAAAAAGATAAAAACATTAAATACAGAAAAAAAAATTAAAAACTAGATATCTGTGGTTAATTAGGAAGATGTGGAAAAGATTTTAAGCAGTAAAAGTAAAAAACAATATGAAGATTTATCAATTTTATTAAACTTTTATGAGAAGAATCAAATTGGTACACAAGAGGTTTTTCTTTTAATTTCTTGAATAATCAAATTGCTTGTTCTAATGAATACTGTATGTGGGTCACAATTATATTTATGTATTCAGTTATGTATTTATTATTAGGCCATATTGTCCTGGTGTCTATTTTCTGTCTGGGATTCAAAATGGTGTCACTGTCATGAAACACTCAAAAAAATATGTAGACAACAGTGTATGTCAGTAAAACTGTCAACGATAGTGATGTTTCAGGAATATCACTCATATTTTATCTGAACAAATCAAAATACTACATTTGTAATAAAAGTTCTAAAAAATGTACTTTATTCAAAAACAGACAGCGTTGGGAGTGAACAGTGTGATGGAACTACTGAACTAAAAGTGAAGTAATGTGACCTAAAATATAGGCTATGAAATAAACAAATACATAATTATCATTAATAACATTAGGAGTAAATTATCCAAGACCTCTAAGCCACACACACTCACATAAATGGTTAGTTTGGTTTGATTTGTCAATTTCTAACGATAACTTCAGTTAAGATGTTCACTTTTAATACTCATGTTAAATATGAAAGCCTGTTCCATGTTTGTTCCCAGCCTTAAATTTTTAAGATAGAATGTTATCTGAAACAGTTATATTTTATATATAATGTTATGGGGTAAGGGTTGTATTTGTTATATTTTATTTTCTATAAAATATGAATGGCATAAAAAAATGTAACAAATCAAAATAAAAACACAATATAATGAAATGTTTTGAAAAATGTTTTTGAGTCTTACTTAAAAAATGTTATTCACGTTAATTTTTAATGAATTATTCTCAGAAAAAAATGCCAATCTTCTAGGTAGGCCAAAAAAGTTTGTATTTTATTAAGATTATCTTGTTTGAATAGAGTTAATGGTGTAATACATGAGTGATACATAAAATATGACAAATACATTAGAGAAATCAGAATGACCACCATACTGTCATCAATGAAACTTGTTTATTAAACCATCCTCCACATCTGCAGGACACATTCAGCCATGTTCACTCTTTTCCCTGGAGTGATGCCCCTCTACCTCCAATCTCTGTTGAGAGAAAAATCTTAAATTAAAAATTAAAAATCTTATTTAATCAACTGGAACGTGACAATTGTGTTGTTATTGATCTTTATTGTACTTTATCAATTTATTCAAGTAAAGTTTTTCGTTTTATAAAGTCTCTCTTTTATTATTATTTTTACAGTCTAAAACTTACATTATCTGAATGTATTATTTATAAAACAATTAATACATTTACATATATTCCGAATAAAGATCCATCTACCAAACACAACTCCGTGATCCCCTGACACATATTCTACACATTAGCTACAGCTATTCGGGCACGTTTTTTAAACTTTCTTTAAACTGAATATACTTGGAATGTAGGACCATCGTGTTAGTAAAATGTATCTTACTTTATTCTTTATTTCATTGTATATTATCCAATACACAGCAGTCTAATGTAAGTACAGTCAAGATACGTGGACGTGGATTTAATTGAAATATAAAGTCTAAATACGTTTACAAACCACAACTATCAAGTGAGTGATAGTTAACTCTGAGAGAATACATGTGTTAAGTCACTCTATGTCAAAAAGAAACTCACCGTTTAGTCGTTTTCCCAACTTTCAGAACAATTTTCCTCCATACAGCCTTAAGAAAGTTAGCTGGCGTCCTCGCTCTCGAGACACAGCATGACCGTGCTTTGAGAGTGCGTGTGTGCAGCTGTGACGTCATCAGAGAGATAGCGACTTTCCTCTGGCTTTTCTGGCCTTTTGAACACTTTTTGACCGATCAAAAGTCCAAGTCTTAAAAATAAAAAATACAAAGATCAGTTATTGACCGTGTTTATGGCTGAAGATGTCCTGTAAACAGTTTTACAGCCGTCTCTTTTACTATTGCCGCCTATGGGAAAAATGCTTTTTGGGCCCAATGGGGATTTTTCGTTGCAATACCACGAGTGGCCACTGGGAAAAATCGGCGTGCCGCCGAGGGGCGGTCTGGTATCCAGTTCTCATAATACATCCATGCCTTAGCAGGAGGTTAAGAGATTACTACTCACTGTTTTGTTCGTGAATTAAAATTGTAGTTGGCGTGGGCACTGCCCACCGTGACTGTTAATAAAAAGCAGGTATTCGCGAGTCGGAGTCACCTTATTTAACGTCCGACGGACGTCACAATACAGCCACTGCCTGTCTGCAGTTCAGTTCTAGTTGTACTCGCCGCCATGTACGGCGAACTGTAGCGGCATATTTTGCGCACGGTTGTTGCTTTGTCCTCAATCTTCTCACTGTTCTCTCGTCTTTTACATCAGAAGCCAAAATAGGTCCACACAGCTGATTTATTTGATGAAGGAGCGTCGCTAAGTCCTCCTCCGTATTGCAGCGAGTGCTTTGCTACGGGAGGCGAGGGTGGTTTATTTCGTCCTTTTATTTCGAGCGTCTCCGAATTTTATTTCGTCATTTTTTATTTTCGCGAAACTTCGTGGCATGAAATTTCGTTTCACCCCTAATATATATATATATATATATACATATATATATATATATATATATATATATATATGTATATATATATATATATTTATATGTATAAACGTTTTGCTTGTCCACACAGACAGCAAACTGTGAGACCGGCTGGGGATGACGGTGGGGAGGTGGGCGGTGGGGCCGAGGGCCAGGTGGCTGCTGCCGGTTCCTCGGGGTCGGCGGTGGCTGCCGCTTGCTCCGGGGACTCGGCGGCTGTTGCCGGTCCCGTGCGCTCAGCGGCGGCTGGTGCTGGCCCCGCACACTCGGCGGGGGCTGCCGCTGGCGCCGTGCGCTCGTCGCCGTCTGCCGCTTGCCCCGTGCGCTCGGCGCCGGCTGCCGGTCCTTTGGGGTCGGCGGCTGTGGCTGCCAGCTCCGGGGGCTCGGCGGCTGTTGCCAGGTCCCGCGCGCTTGCCAGCGGCGGCCGCTGGCCCGTCGCTGGAATGCTGCGCGCTACTACTGCTGGTGCGCCATCCGGGGCTGCGGCATGGCAGAGTGTATCTGAGTCTAACTCGGAGTTGGTTGGATGTGTGCCTGAGTGTCGTGTTGAGAAGGTAGAGACTCACACAGTGGAGAATGTGGAACTTTTGTGCTCCTGAGCAGGTGAGGGCTGCAGGTGAGCCGATACAGGTGGAGGCTGCAGACACCGAGCAGAAGCTGCAGGCTGGATCTCAGCTGCTCCAGGTCGCAGTCAGCAGGCAGTGGTCTTCTCTAATAATGGTGTTGACTCAGATTCTGTGTCTGGAGCAGGTAGTGTATCACTGAACACAGACCTGTATTCTCTGGAGGAGGTGACAGACTTCCTTGATGATTCTTTTGGCAGGTCAGTGGAGGTCACAGATTAATTCCCTGACATGCAAAAATTCGTTAAGTCTGTTGATACTCTGCAGAAGGTCGTAGGTAGGGACTGTGTGATAAGAAACGGCACCGTCTCCAAAAGCATGTCGCACATGTGAGAAAACTTTTGAAAGAAAAAACGGTACTGAAAAAACGCAAAGTTACCAAATAATTCAACAATGATTGTGTGTCACTGGGTGTTTTCTCTTTTCTGTATTTTTCTGTCTGTCCTGCTCTTGTGTCCTCACCTTATATGCAGCCTTTAAGAGTTGCTTCTCTAAACATTAATGGGGGAAGAAGCCCACAGAAAAGAACTTTAGTATCTGAAAATATTAAACAGAAAAAGATAGATGTAGTTTTTTTGCAGGAAACACACAGTGACAATTTCAATGAGACAGACTGGGGCATGTGGTGGGGGGGTCAGTATGCACTCAGCCACGGCTCAAACCGTAGTGCTGGAGTGGCAGTTTTATTCTCCCTGTCCATACCTGTTACTATTTTATCCAGGTCTGAGATCATGGCGGGCAGAGCTTTGATGGTAAAAGCAGAAATCCTGGGATTTGTTTTTAACTTTTTTAATATTTATGCACCCAATCAGAGCTCTGAATGTTTAGCTGTTTTTAATTTATTAAAAAACACTTAAGGGAGCAGCAGTAGGGAGAGTGCATTATACTGGAAGTTGGAACGGGCTGCACTGATGGCATTTTAGACAGGATAGGACAGGAACTTCAGTCACAGTCATCCTCTTTCCTGGCTCAGATGGTCGCAGAGGCAAACCTCGTAGACATCTGGAGGTTAAAACACCTCTCCACTCAACAGTAAACCTGGGTGAGAGTCTCTGACGGCATGGTCAGTGCAACGAGACCAGATCGGTTTTATATTTCTTCCTCTTTTATCACTCGTGCAGCCAAGAGTCAGATCCAACCAGTCGGCTGGTTTTATTAGAAATGGTTTTAGCTTCTCCTGGAAAGTCCAGGTCATTCTGGTGTTTTAACACAAAACTTTTAAATGATTTTAATTTTTGTAATAATTTTAAACTGTTTTGGGCAGAGTGGAGGTCCAGGAAAGAGGATTTTCCTTCTTTAAGTCAGTGGTTGGAGGTTGGAAAGGGTTAGATTAGGGTTTTCTGCCAACAGTACTCAGCCCAGTCCACTGCAGAAGTCCGAAGGGCCATGGAACAGCTGGAGGCAGAGATCAGGGAGCTGGAGTGTGTGTCCGTGGAAAACCCTGAACAGTTGCTCTCTAAGAAACAGCAGCTGAACTCTTTCCTCCTGCAGGTGAGCGGTGATATCGCTCCTACCAAAGAAGGGGGACCTGTCCCTGCTGAAGAACTGGAGACCCATAGCCCTTTTAGGTATAGACTACAAAATACTGTCGAAGGTTTTAGCCAACAGACTTAAGGTTTTTATGGATTTTATTATTGGTACTGATCAGTCTTACTGCATCCCTGACAGATCCATGCTGGACAATTTGTTTTTAATGCGGGACACTTTCAATGTGTGCAGACTGTACAATTTAAAGACTGGAATAATTTCCATTGACCAGGAGAAAGCCTTCGATCGTGCTGATCACTCCTTTTTATTTTCCACACTTTAGGCTTTTGGTGTTGAGGAGCACTTTCTGTCTTGGTTGAAGTTGTTGTACAGTGGTGCATGTTGTGTTGTGAAAGTGCGCGGTGGGCGAAGCAGTCCTGTTCCAGTTGGCAGAGGCATCAGGCAGGGCTGCCGTCTCTCTGGACAACTTAACAGTGTGGCCATTGAGCCTCTTCTTTGTAGGCTCAGGAAGGGATTGAGGGGCTTAAGTTTACCTGAACCGGCTCAGAACACGTCTTTAGTTGTGTCAGCTTATGCTGATGACGTTAATGTTTTTGTTCAGGGTCAGGAGGACATCCAGCAGCTAAAGCACTGCCTGGATCTTTATGAGAAGGCTGCTTCAGACAAAGTTAAGTGGGACAAAAGTGAGGCTTGTTTAGTTGGCAACTGGAGTGCAGGAAGCACTCCCAGTCTTCCTGGTGGCCTCAGGTGGGGAAACAGGGGGCTAAAGGTCTTGGGGGTGTATTTGGGCAGTGAGGACATTATGGCTAAGAACTGGGAGGGAGTGCTGGAAAAGGTAAAAGCCAAGTTATCTAAATGGAAATGGCTGCTACCTCAGATGTCTTACAGGGGAAGAGCTCTGATTGTTAACAACCTGGTGGCCTCATTGCTGTGGCACAGGCTCCAAGTGCTGAACCCTCCATCTGGACTGATGAAACGGCTGCAGCAGATCCTGGTGGACTTTTTCTGGTCGGGTCATCACTGACTTCGAGCATCAGTCCCGTACCTTCCTGTGGCAGAGGGGGGGCAGGGCCTGATAGACATCGCCTCCAGGACTGCTGCTTTCAGGCTTCAGGCAGCTCAGCGGCTGCTGTACAGACCGTCTCTCGGCTGGTCGGCTGTAGCTCGGCTGCTGCTCCGGAGAGCTGGCGGGCTGGGACTGGATAAACAGCTGTTCCTGCTGAAGCCTCCTGCTCCGAGCATCACTGGACTGGCACCTTTCTACAGCTCGGTTTTTGATGTCTGGAGGACTCTGGTTGTCACTCGACCATCTGACCCCAAGCCCGGGATGTGGCTGTTTGAAGAGCCACTTTTCAACAACAGTCTTCTGGTTAATACCACACTGTCCTCCGTCACCCTGAGAAGTGCCTTCATACAAGCAGGAATCACAAAGCTCGGACTTCTCACAAGAACACCTGTCCAGAGACTGGCTGAACTGACTGGCTTTAGATCTACCAGAGTGCTGCAGAGCCTGGTGAAGGAGGTGTGGCAGTCTCTGTCGGGGCCCCTCAGGGTCTTTGCTCAGAGTCGGGGTCTGGCTGAGCGTTAGGGGGAGGGCCATGAGTACGTCTTCTCGGCTCTCAGTGTGAGTCCTGCGGTGGGTGAGAGTGGGCTGTTGCTGTCGCGGAGGAGTCCTGTACTGGGGACCTGCGCTCCCTCACCAGAGTCAGGGAGTCCAGGTGGACTGAGGGTATTGGCTCAGGCTTTTCCCCTAATGGCAGCTGGAGGGTCCTGTACAAGCCTCCTGTGGAGAAGCGTGTGGCCAATCTCCAGTGGAGGATTTTACATGGAGCAATAGCTACAAACAGATACAGGGCTCACCTTGATCCAAGCACTGGGGAGGGATGTCCTTTCTGCTCTCAGACAGAGACCACAGAACACCTGGTGCTGTCCTGTCCCAGACTGGCTGGGCTTTTCAGAACACTGGAGTGGGTGGGGGGTTTGGGAGAGGGTTTCTCTATTCCCTTATTTGTCTTTGGTCCCAAATACACTCCCAAGAAAAAGAAAACTCTCGTACTTATTAATTTTATCTTTGCATGTGCCAAACTGGCGATCTGGAAGAGTAGGAAAAACAAAGTTCTGGGGGTGGGCTAGACTGACCCGGTCTCTTGTTTGAAGGGTCTGATGGCAGCTCGACTCAGAGTTCAATACACTTTTTATAAATTGACAAACAATTTGGATGGTTTCAGGGATGTGTGGGCTGTCAGGCAGGTCCTGTGCTCACTGGGGTAGGATGGCTCATTGGTGCTAAATTTCGAAATGACTAGTTTTTTAGATTTTGTGTATGTGTGTGTGTGTGTGTGTGCGTGTGTGTAAGTATGTTGTAATTTAATCATGTTTCATTAATTAACATGTAATCAGTCTTAAAGTATTTAAAGTATTGTCAGAATGTCACATTTATAGTTTGTTAAAAGTCTGTCTATCTATCTATCTATCTATCTATCTATCTATCTATCTATCTATCTAACAATCAGACCCATGATGAAAACGATACTTTAACAGTAATTAGTCACGTACTTTCTAGACTACCTGTACAATATTAATTTTGTAATGCCACATCAAAATTGGGTAAAAAAATACTTGATTTTGTCCTCTGGTAAGGGTTTCAACATCGTATTACGTGTTGTATTGTCACTGTACCTGATATTCACCAGAGCCCTAACAATTTGATTCTCAGAATCATTTAATCGGCAGATTAACCTGTGCATTGAGACTTTAGTCCGACCAACACTCACTCCCCCCAGCTTTTCAGAGCAGCGATCACCGTAAGTATCTGTAGATTCATGCAGTAGGAAAAGACGTGCAGGTGATTTGACCAAGCAAACACGAACCACAGCTGCCTTAACTGCAGTCAGACACTGCAAACAGAGCCTGGTCATCAGCGGCTAGCCACACAGAGGCTGCTGCCTCCAGAGCTCGGTATAAAGTGAATATCACCAGCAGGCTGCTGTGGCTCCGTCGGCAGTTAACCAGAGAGAGGCTGCTGCCTCCAGACATCGATGTAAAGAGACACTGGCTCTATTAAGATAAGCTCCTCTTCCATCCTGGATATGCTTGAATTTATTAGCCGGCTGTGCTGTAGCAGTTATCCAGTGAAAATAGGAAATGATGTAAGAGTGATGCCCGCTTCAGTTAAGCCAATCAGAGACAAGTACCATGTACCTACCCTTTCCAGTTTCTTGAAATGTTTTTCATGATCCCTGAAATGTTTTTTCATATTGTTAAATGTTTTTGCGCATTCTTAAATGTTTTTGCATATCGTGAAATGTTTTTGCGCATTCTTAAATGTTTTTGCATATTCTTTAATGTTTTTGCGCATTCTTAAATGTTTTTGTGTATTCATAACAGTTTTGGGTATTATGAAATGTTTTTGCGCATTAATAATTGTTTTTGCCTATTCTTAAATGTTTTTGCGCATTCTTAAATGTTTTTGTGCATTCATAAATGTTTTTGTGTATTGTGAAATGTTTTTGCGCATTCATAAATGATTTTTGCGTATTCTTAAATGTTTTTGTGCATTCTTAAATGTTTATGCGCATTCTTAAATGTTTTTGTGCCTTCATAAATATTTTTGCGTATTGAGAAATATTTTTGCGTATTGTGAAATTTTTTGGGTATTCTTAAATGTTTTTGCGAATTTTGAAATGTTTATTTGCGTTGATAAAGGTCCTGGGCTTCATATTAACCAAATTTTGAAGCCCTTGCTGTTTTGAAAAATAACTAAGAGCCAGCTGTTACTCCCAAAGTCCATGAAGACCTCCCATAGACAGCCATTGTAATCTGAAACTTTCTCCATCTTTGGGACTGACTGTTTTTAAATTGCGATAACTCTGTCATTTCTCACACTATCTTCATAAAAATTACACATTCACGATCCCAAGACTTGTCCGACACTCACAGTGTGTTTACTATTCACGTAGCTCTAAAAGCCTGGGAGAAACGAGGAGTTGTTTGACACTGTCAAAAGGCATCACTCGCCGAAGAAAAAAAAATAAAAGGGACTGCCTCTGGCCGCACCTGTTCCTGTTACCATGACAATGGAGCCCTTCATCTCTGTTTCACAGACATGATCTGTATTTTGAAAGGGCACATGAAGCACATATGTGTATCTATGTGTGTGTATTGATGGAGTTAAAGTGACCTGATCTTCACACAGAATCTCCACCGATAAACACATCATGTGTGTTTGTATTTTGGAGTGCATGCAAAGCGGAATGTATGTGTGAGTGTTTGTGTGTTTATCAAGGACATGGGAGCTCAGTTTTAACAGGACCCCTACTTATAAATGGTTTTGTGAAATCAGTATGTTAGGTAGGGAGGGGAAACACCACCAGGTAGATCAAGAATACAGCTCAAGTTCAGGTGCCAGGTTATTGGCATCAGCTTATCAGGCCACACATGACTAAAACACATGAAAAATTCTCCTGACATCTCTACTGTGTTGGTGAACCATTTCAGCATGTCCTTGCCCAGCTGCCCGCTGGATTGTGATGACAATTTCCCAGTTGCCGCCCGAGCCCCAGTACGATTTCTGAGGAAATCGTACTTTGGGGCTTGGGTGGCTGCCGGGACTTTTTCATCGCAGTCCATCTGGCAGCAGTATGCAGCTGTCCAATGACACAGTGAAACTGTTAGGTAATACATTACAGATGGCAGAAGATTTTTTTCATATGCTTCAGTCATGTGTAGCCTCATTAGCTGATGCCCATCACCTGGCACCCAATTGTCAGCTTGCCTTGTGATATACCTGGTCGTTAGCCTTGCAGAGCAAACAGATCTGCCTGATTCTGAAATCAGGTATATCCATCCTGCCAGCTTTCATTGTCCAACGGCTTCACTTGGCTAAATGGTTTACTTCTTAGGGATTGTGTTTGACAAGGTTCATGTCACATATTAGTGATAAATGTTACATTTGCGTGGTATAATTTAATGTGAAACGGTAGTCTTAAGATAGTTTAAGCTAACTGCATACAACATGTACAACATGTAACATGTTGTATGTTGTATACAACATACAACAGTAAATGGCCGATAACCTGTTGTTAGCCATTATCTGCTATGCGATCTCATACTTAGCAGCGTTGCTTGATATGGATTAGTCTGTGAAGAGTGTGATGAGACGAACAATCGTCTCAAGATAGTTTAAGCTAACAGCCATTAGCTGCTACAGCTAATGCTGTACTTAATGGAGGGACACCACTGTTGAAAGCAAATCATACAAAAGCAAGACTGTAATTTCCCAAAATGTTTTGACATGCCACAAAGCTTCTGGGATAAGGTCTTTTGGACAGATGAGACAAAACTGGAACTTTATGGCAAGTCACATCAGATCTATGTTTACAGATGCAAAAATGAAGCATACAAAGAAGAGAACACTGTACCTATTATGAAACATGTAGGAGGCTGAGTTATGTTCTGGGTATTCTTTTCTGCATCTGGCACAGTGTGTCTTGAATCTGTGCAAGGTACAATGCAATCTCAAGACTATGAAGGCATTCTGGAGCAAAATGTGCTGCCCAGTGCCAGAAAACTTGGTTCCAGTTGCAGGTCATTGGTCCTCCAACAGGATAGTGACTCAAAACAAAAAGGTAAAAACACGCAAGAATGGCTAAGAACAAAATATTGGACTATTCTGAAGTGGCCTTTTATGAGCCCTGATCTTAATCCTATTTAACATTTGTGGAAGGGGCTGAAACCTGCAGTCTGGAGAATAGATCCTCAAACCTGGGACGGCTGTAGCAGTTTGCTCACAAGGAGTGGTAAGACGTCAACTCTGATTTGTAGTTGTCCATAGACTCAGGTGCACAAAGCGTATCTGGCTGCATCCACAAATCCAATGGAGTATTGAGGTCTCTACTCATCAGAAGGAAAGCAGGAGTCTCACCAGTGCTCTGATGTGGGGCAGTACGAAGAGCAACAGAGAGGTCCCATCCTCTGTGTCTGGACACCACGGAAGCCCTGACAGCAGTTTTGATAGCACAGTTGACCCTTTCAGTCTGTTTTGATGTGGGTGATAGGCAGTGGTCAGACAATGGACAGAACCCAGCGATGCAAGCACTGACCCAAAAAAAATACGTGAGGCATTGTTTCACATGTTGCCACTCAGAGCGCAGGTCTCACAGGGCGATTTGGCCACAGGCCAAAAGTGACTTCACCCTTCTGTCTTTGATCTTCATGGCTGATGATGTGACTAAAGGAGGAGTAACAGAATGTCTCATACACAGCCATTATAAAGACTGAGGCTCCAGAGTTGCAGAAACCTTAATTTGACCCTCTAAACATGCTCAAAAACTCACCAAAACTGGCACACACCTCTGGGATGCCAAAAAATTGTATAAAATGGAAAAATTAATCCCCAACATGCCAAAATGTGCTCTCTAGCGCCACCTGGAAACACTAAAACGGACCTCACGGCCACTGGGAATGTAGTAAAGAGATGAAACCAATGTCAAAATGTTCGTCTCATTGAGACCCACAAATCTTGTGCTGACATCCATGACCTATCTCAAACAGGAAGTCGGCAATTTGCCCTTCAAAGTATTATTTCAGGTGAAAATTATGCCGAACGGAAAAATTATCTCCTCCTAGACCGTGGTCTAGGATGGTAATGGTATCAGCTTGAAATGCGGAGGACAGATGAGAGAGGAGACATTGATGAACAAAAGTTATGAAGGGATTTGTTGTTTCTCAAACGGTTTCCGAATGACAAGCCCTCAAAGTTAGTCATGCTGAAACAGCTCTCGAAGCTACTCCCAATCAAATGAATGGAGGGACGATGGATCAGCAAGAGACATCCTGTGTCAGTTAGGCCTCTACAGAAAAAACGAAACAAAATTCAGCTTTTAAAGTTACATTACTGGATTCCTGACAAAATTTCACAATAAAGGTTATATTTTTATAGAGATTAGGTAAAAATCGTGTCATCAGTGAGGAAGTGTCTCTCGAGTGCTTTTTGTGACTCCTGATAAAAAGAGCAGTTCCAGATAATGTCATCCCATTCTATGGCTGCAGGTCATGTGACTAAATGAGGAACAATAGAATGTCTCATACACAGCCATTACAAAGACTGAGGCTCTAGACAGAGCTGCAAAAACACATATCAGTGTAACTTAGAGCAGTTTAAAGGGATGAAACCCTCAGAATGGAGGTCAACGAGGCATGAGGGACCTGCGACAGAGCGAGGATCTGTCCAACACTGCTTGCAGCTTTGATTCTTTTTTGATTTAGGAGTATTTAAATGCAAGAACTGTTTTATTGTTAGTTTTTTAATGTTTCGGTTCAAGTCATTACCGCTGCAGCCTCTTCTTCTCCTTCTCTGCTCTCGAGGAGACACAGAAACACACGCACGTTCACGCACACACTCATGTAGCGTAGTTGGTGAGCTGCAAAGCAGAGACAACAGTGGAGCCAGCAAAAGTATGTGAAGCTGGATGATTTTAAAGGATGGTTTGACTTTCTCCAATTCCATGAAAAAGGTGTTTAACTTTACTTCATATTGGCTTAAAGAAAAAGGTTTGAAACAGACCCACATTCTTAGAAAACTTATTTCTGTACACTCTGATTTCTTTACATGCCTTTAGCAGACTCCTTTATAAATGGGAGCAATTTTTTCTATGTGTGCCTCCTCAAATGAAGAACATGGTGTACACAATAACAGTCAATTGAAAAAAAGCCAACCATCAGCTTTTAATTTTGGACTAAAGAGGTAGTTTGGCTTTGTGGGGATAAAAAATCTTAAAGGTCTGTCTAATGGTTATACGCTAGTGGATGAATCTAACTAACTTTTTCAGTAATTTTCTGTGAGGCAAAAGACACTGCAGACTTTAAAAGCACATAAAGCACATTTCTATCTTACTTTTTTCCAGTCATTGAGAGATTTTGCCTGCCACTTGATGCAGTGTTATAAGGATGTAACAGGGATAGAAATTGACGCGGAAATATTCAGAAGAAGAAGTTCTTCAGGAGTACCAAACAACAGAAACCCTAACAGATAACACAAGAAGACAAATGGTCAACATACTTGTGGCTCACATGATTGATAATCACGGGTATGTGTATTTTCATATTCTCTTTATTTGTGCTAAATAATGGCATGGCTATTACGTGAATCTAGACTAATCATATGATATCTCCTATCAGATACCTGCCCACTAAAGCAGTCAGAGAATAATATGCTCTTGGGATAGTGACACTGTTACCTTCTCTCAAGAATCCATACACCAAGAAAGGTTATGTAACTGTCATTATTGTATACATGACTATTTACATGTCGGCGGTTGTATTTGTTTTTCTTGTATTAAAGTTTTTGCTGTACTTCCAAGTACGATTGATTAATTCATGATTTTTATGACTATGTGATTAAAATTAAAAAATACCAAACATTTTTTAAAAGATTAAATTTCTTTATTTCATGCATATCTAAAAGTTAAGCTGAATTCTGGAATAATTTGAACAAAAGATGGAGAAAATCTAAAAAAAGTCTTCAGTTAATTATTGCCACTCTTTGTCCTCAGCGTATGACCATGATGTTGCTCGTACATCTCCTTCCACCAATACGGTGGCCCTGAAGGTCAATGGAATAAACATTTCAAAATGCTTAAAAACATTTCACAATGCGCAAAAACATTTACAATACACAAAAACATTTCACAAAACAAAAACATTTAAGAATATGCAAAAACATTTCACAAAACACAAAAACATTTAAGAATGGGAAAAACATTTCACAAAACATTTAAGAATGTGCAAAAATGCAAAAACATTAAAGAATGCGCAAAAAACATTAAAGAATACTAAAAAACATTTCACAGAATATGAAGCAGGGACTACTTATGGGAAACACATTCTTTATTTCACATCAAATTTGGATTAAACATCCATAATCTTGTCCTCTGTTACGGATTTTGAAATAGTATTACTCAAAAAGTACACAGTAAAAGATTTCATACTATGCATGCATTTAGTCTGGAAAGTACTAAGTCCAAAAGTTTATGTGAATCATTGACTACTTATGGGAAACAAGATTTTTATTTCACATCAAAGTTGGGTGAAATATCCTTAATCTTGTCCTCTGTTAAGGATTTTAACAAAGGATTACTTGAAAAGTACGTAGTTTTTTTCTTAAATGTTTTTGTGTTTTGTGAAATGATTTTGCGCATTAATAGATGTTTTCATTTACTGTTGAACTAAGTGCTTCACCAGCATGCATATAATGAAGTACTTTTACTGTGTACTTTCCGAGTAATATGTCAAAATACTTAACAGGACAAGATTAGGTGCTACATCAAAGTTGGGTGATATAACCTTAAACTTTTCCTCTAGGTTTTTGACTACAAGTTACTGAAAGTACACTGTAAAAGTACTTCATACTATGCATGCTGGTAGACTAGGAGGCACTAAGTTCGAATGTATGTGAATCATGGACTGCTTATGGAAAACAAGTTTTTTATGCCACATCAAATTTGGGTGCAATATACTAAATCTTACGCATTGTTTTGGATTTTGACATAGGATTACTCAAAGGATGCATAGTAACAGTACTTCATATTATGCAGGTAGACTAGAAAGTACGTGACTAATTACTGTTAAAGTATTGTTTTCATCATGGGTCTGATTGTGAGACTTCAGTCCAACACACACTCACCCCCCACCAGCTCTTCAGAGTGGCGATCACTGTAAGTATCTGTAGATTTGTGCATTAGAAAAAGACGTGCAGCTGATTTGACCAAGCAAACACGAACCACAGCTGGCTTAACTGCAGTCAAACCCTGTGAATAGAGCTTGGTCATCAGCGGCTAGCCAAAGAGAGGCGACTGCCTCCGGAGGTCGGTATTGGCTGCCACAAGCACCGGCAGCTACTCCGACAGCTCAGGCTGCCACTGGAAATGCCACTGCAAGCTGCCGTTGCCATACATTGCGCTTACTGTCTCTCATCACATTATACGTGTGTCCCTTGCTGAAGTATAGCTCTATCAAGGCAAGCTCCTCTTCCTGATGTGCTTCAGTTAAGCCAATCAGAGACAAGTAGCATGGACCTACCCTTTCCGGTTTCTTGAAATGTATTTCATGATCCCTGAAATGTATTTCATGCTTGTTAAAATATTTTTTCCGATTGTGAATTGTGTGTATTCTTAAATGTTTTTGTGCATTCTTAAATGTTGTGTTTTGTGAAATGTTTTTGTGTATTCTTAAATGTTTTTGTGTTTTGTGAAATGTTTTTGTTTATTCTTAAATGTTGTTCTGTTTTGTGAAATGTTTTTCACGCATTCTTAAATTCTTAAATGTTTAAGTCTGTAGGCATCAGGAACTAACAAGTGAGCTTTGCTCACAAGCAAAGCATAGTGCTATTTCTGCTTAACTGTATCTGACCCTAACAAATTTGTGATAAATAAATCTTTTGAAAATTCTGAAAACCCTTTCACAAATCTGAATACTGAATGGAAACAAAATAAATATTTCAAAGAAAAATGGGAAGAGGTAGTCCCAATTGAAGTAACACTTGGGGTTAGATATGACAATAGACAAAATCAGTAATCTGGTACTCATGATCAAGTACCATGAAAGATACTTTCATATATGTACCAATTTTAGAAACACTTGCGTTTATGTGCAGAAATCCAGACATTTGCATTCTCCTAAAGAGAGAGTGTAGATCAGAGCCTGACACTAACACTGACTTTTTTCATGGAAATTATTTTAAAACCCACCCTTTGTTTACAGCAAAAAGGCATGCATTACAAATTCAACTATACTATGATGATTTTGAGACAGTCAATCCCCTTGGCTCCAATCGTGGAATACACAAAATTGGCTGTATCTATTTTGTTGTAAGAAATTTGGCCCCAAAATTTAATTCAGTTTTGAATAACATCCATTTGGTATCACTTTTTCACACACAAGATCTGCAAAAGTATGGTTTTGATGTTATACTGGAACTTCTGATAAATGATATAAAAATACTGGTGAACCAGGGGCTAAGTTTTCCATTTTCTGATGAGCGGGTATATAGTACAATCTCATAAATCACTGGAGATAATCTAGGAATACATAAAATTTTCAGTTTTAATGAGTCATTTAGTGGCCGTCATTTTTGCCGCCTTTGTTTGACTGAGAAGAATGATTCTCAAATGGTATACAGCGAGGATGATCCTAAAGTGGTCCTTTGGGGAAAAGATGTGTTTGAAATGCATTGCCAGTCTCTCCAGGAAAACCCACAATTGAAGTCACAAAAAGGTCCATGCTTAACTCACTTAAGTATGTCCATGTTTGCAATAACTACTCATTTGATTGATGCATGATCTTCTGTAGCTCTTCTGTAGGCTGTAGCTCAGTATTAGCCTTGCAGAGCAGATGGATTTGCCTGAGTCTGAAATTATGCATCTCCATCTTGCCAGCCAGGAAGTGACTTGACAGGAAGTGAAGTCACTTCCTGTTGTACAAATAATGGCGGCTAGTGTTGGTTAGCCTGTGGTCATCATGGTTACTCAGTTATACTTGGCGAAATATACTCTCCTCATAAGTTTACTTTGTAGGGATTGTCTTTGATGAAGTCAATGTCACAGTTAAGTGTTAAATGATACATCTGTGTGGTATAATTTAATGAGAAATGATAGTCTTAAGGTAGTTAAGCAATTGGCTAACACCATTACCCCATGTTTGCCCTTGTAAGCTGTTAGCCGTAGCAGCTAACAGTTAGCTGTAAGCCTCTATGTTTAGCCACTACGTGTACTACGTCATAGCAACACTGTTTGATATGGATTTGTTTGTGATGAGTGTAATGAGCCAAACGATTGTCCAATCACAAGTTGCTGTTGTTTTTGAAGGATCTGCCTCTGAAAACATTTTCGCAGGGCTCTTCCCCAGATGGATTATCAAAATATTTCCAATATGGAACTGTCCATCTGGCATGTCAGGTTAAATCAGTAAGAGATCAAATTGATTTTCGGATATCTCACACAACACTTTTACCAGAGCAGGACTTGCTCTTCAGGATTTATAGTTTTGATTATGGATTTTTCAAAAGAAAAAAACTTCCCACTAAGATTATTTTGGAGAGTGCTGGTAATGGCATTGGTTTAAATTCTATCCAAACACTGTGTCTCGTGAAAAACATTAATTGTTGTTTGGTGACATTATTACTGCAGGAAACAAAAACTGGCATTTGTTAATTTTGTTACTTCAAATGATGAACATAGTTTTTTCCGCTTCTGTCACTCTAGGTATGACAATATATTTAAAGCATTTGATTGTAGACCACCACAAACTATTCAAGGACTTAAATCCCCAGAGAATCTTAATACCTATTTTATGATCCATTACCCATTTTCTATAAGGAGAATTGGCCCCTTATAATATATGTGGAGTCTGAGGCTTGAAGCGAAGCACATGGTGTTTAAAGATTCTTTTAAAATTGTCAAAAACAACCAAATTACGTGCTAAAAAACATCAGATGGACATTGCTTATCACTGGGAAACTTTCAACCTTAAACAGAATGAATATGGGCCAATCAAACCTTTCTCTGCAGAGATGTGAATGTGGCCAACAACGAAGTCTGAGCTCAAATTTCAAAAACCATTTGATATCCAAAGCTCATACAATGTTTATGATGAAACTTTGTACATTTTACCTTCATTTAATGTTCGAGGTCAATTGTACTAAAGACTGTGAGGGTGAACAAACACAAATGAATGGTTGTTTGGAACTTATTATGTTTATTGAGATTAATTTTTACAATTATTTTAACATCTTTTTAGCATAAATAGATTGACATTTCAGGGAGTCAAACTAACAATACCTAATAGTAAAAAGCAAATAACTCAGAGAAGTGTTATTGGTCAAATCTCTCAGTGTTACTTTAACTCGGTTTTGTGAGTTACAGGAAGAACTCTTCTTGCGCGAAAATCGCGATTTCAACGCATCAATACACCTTTGTGTATTGATTGTGTTATTCTCAAGTGTTACAGTACCACTCACGTGTAAACACATTTTGTGAGCAAGGGGATCCAAATAACTGTGCTGTGATTGATCGAAGACGTCAGCATGCTGATAGCTGCTCTCACTACGACTGGGCATTCTCTTGCAGAAAACCAGTAAAACTAGTCTTCTACCTTTTGGAGAGCATAAGTTGGCCATGCCATGCTGTTTGACCTGAGTTGTAGAATCAGACTCATTGTTAGGTGTGGATTTAGGTGTATTCGAGTTTTCAGGGGTCTGAGTTATATCCCATGAATCAAATGTTATCTGATTGGGCAGTGTTGATTTGGGAACACGCAGGTAGAGGCTTGCAAACCTGAGCCCTGAACCTCAATTGCTCAAAGTTGATTACAGTTTTTCACGGTTCTTAACACACAACAATCGATAATTTGGCACAGTTTGCAAAATCCTCACTTCAAGTATCAATTTCTCGGCCCAATTTGCCACATCTAAACACTCCCATATCTGCATTAGACTCTGACTTTCCTTCTTTACACTCTTATGTCAATGACACATCACCTTGTTGTCAAAGCTGTACACACAATGTTCAGTTGTTGCACACACACCCCAATTGAAATCTCAAAGCATCAACCCACAACACACAATGATGCAAATCTGTAAACACCTAAGTCTGGTGAGCAATTTTCAATCAAGAGAACTGCAGCATAAAAGGGCCTTGAGCCTCTGCTTTGTTTGATAAGCACTGAACAATGGACGACAACCAGAGGAGGAGAGGGGGAAGAGGGAGAGGACATTTTGACTTTTTTGTTGTTGTTGTTGTTTACATACATTTTCTTTAGAAATGCCCGCGCACTGAAACACTGTAAACAAAACTATGATTTGCTGCATACCTGTGTGATAGTTTATGTTTGAAGAAGTGGGCCTACACAGACATTTTCCAAAAGGAAAAATGGGTAATTCTCATGAGTCAGTGCCATTCACATTGTGTGTTGCATTTCTATAATTGGGTTTTCAGTTTTGCACTTCAGTGTTCTGTGAATGCTTGGTAGTGTGCAGCAAATGCTGAGCTGTGTGTATCAATTGACTGGTATGTGTGTGTCACTGGAGAATGTGGCTGTGTGTACCAAATGAGAACACGAGTTACATTTTGTGAACAGTTCAGAGATTTGATGGCAAAGAGTCATCTTGAAAAGGGAGTGTCAGGTTTAGCATTTTGTGTGTGAGGTTTTCAGGTCTGTGTGTACAATTTGAAGGAATCCGTCAGTATTTTGATAAATGTGTGTTAAGAACTGTGAAAAACTGTAATGGTTGAAACCTGTTGAGCAGGTCTTTGCCAACAAGAAAGGGAACTGAATCAAGAGGTGAAATGAACACAGGGTGTACAGGGTGCATGGGACCAATGGTTACATCCAGCATTGTTATTTTTGTCAGGTTAGTGCTTCTCGTGGTCTATGGTTGCACATCAAGATCACATGGAAATAGTATTAAGTCCCTAATTAATTGGTTTACTTGTGCAGGTCTTTCGAATTAACTCGCTAAAAGTTTAAAGTTCTTCATCACTAAGTCTGAACTCTTGTTGAATTTGGGGAACAAACAGTGTATTGGGCGTGTTTGTGGACTGTTGCCTCCAGAAGTGGGGGCCTTAACAGTTAGGTTATTCATGTCTTCCACCCTTATCGTAGAGTGGGTGTTTTCTTGGGTAAGCCCCAGATTGTTGGGGTTTTGGAGCAAAGCGTTTGGGATCAAAATTGGATGGATGTCGACCCTTATTTGACCATGGTGGTTGTTGGTGAGTGGCGGTGTAGCCAAAGTGTTTAGCCCACAGGGGAGATGGTTCTGCCTTCTTGGCCGTAATTTACCTTTGCTTTGCAAAACCCTTTACAGCTAACTCGCAAAGTTGTCAGTGTTTGAAGGCATGCTGCATCTCCAAGATGATGGCTGACTGTGGGATGGAGGTTTTGGACAAAAAGAGTTGTGACATTTTCATCCTCCTCTATTCCTGATTCAGTCTTTGAACCGAAATAAGCCTGTCATTGGCAAATGTAATGTTGATTGGGAGATTCTGATCTCTCCTGTTTAACAGTTAGTGCGGCCAACAAACCCATTGATGTCAATGAGTCTGCAAACTCACAGATCAGTGTTTGACATAACGTGCCATGATCATTTCTGATTTGAAACAGCTGGTGTTAATAAAAGCTGCTTCCCTCTCAACTTGAGGTGACTTTAATGAGATAGATCATTGTTACGTTCCTGCAAGTAACGCCACATGAAGGACAAGGGTCATGGACAGGGAAACTAACAAAAAGAAAATCTGCACCTTTATTGGACAAAAAAAATAAAGCCTCTGAGTTCTAAAAGGTGAGTGGAGTTATAACTCCCCACAGCCACCCACTAATTCTACCAAAAGAGTAGACAAACTTAAAAATGGCTTTAAACAGTAGTGGAGTTGCTTGGTCGGGGGAAAACACTGTGAAAAATTCTCCTAATGCCACGGCCAGACCGGACGCGAATTGGCGAATTTAAACACGCGTAATGCCTGTGATGCGCCACGCGTAACACCCGAGGCTGGACGCTGGACTATTTTGACAAGCTGACGCGCGTCAGCACATCACTGCGCAGGCGGAGTAGAGAGCCCGCTCATTATAAATAGATTGACAAAATCTGGCCCGCCTATTCAGTCACTTCGCAATCATGGCCGAGATAACTGTGAACGCTGCTCTCTCTGGAGATCCCGGATGCGCCGTCGGGCCAAATGTCGACGCTTTTGGGTTCACCCAATCCTGCAGCACGGCGAGTTTCACCACCTCCTGCAGGAACTCCGTCTGGATGATGGCCGCTTTCAGCGGTACTTCAGGATGACCAGAGGCCTATATCATGAAGCAGGATTAATGTCTTAGCGAGATAACTTCAGGGTTAACTCTTGATTATCGATAGCACAAAGCCGGTTCATTTTTTATCAAAGTAGATAACCATGGTGACTTACTCTGAACGGCTATCCTGCTCTGGAGCAGGATAAGTTGGAGGTTGAATCTGATCCTGCAAGATGACCCTCGCACTAGCCAATCAGCTTCTCCAAATCAATGCCCTGCCCTCTTCTCCTGAACCCGGTAGAAGGAGGTGCACAACTCTTGAGACGAGCATGAAGATGAGAAGGAGTGTCACAATACCGATTTGACCCACTAGATCAACCTGATGACGCGCTGTGAGACGTACCGGTTCTCACGGCACGGAATCAACTTTACCTGGGTGATACATTGGAGCCGTTTATTCCCCGTGTGACCCGCAGGAGCAGCACACTAACTGTCCCGCTGTCATTTTGCATCGCCCTGCAATATAAACTTCACTTCTATAGCACCTTTCACACATTCAAATGCACCATAAAGTGCTTGATAAATAAAGGGGATGTATGTGAAACAGCACATTATTCCATCATGTCAATCATGTCATTCCTGCACTTTATTCATGTGTTTGAGGGATTTTTTTTTTCTTGCTGATTTTTAAATTATTAATTGGGTCAGACTTCAGATCGGTGTGTTTTTATGGTTAGATTGAGGCGACGACTTAAATCTTAAATGTAGCTGATATGACACAAAACAGACCAACCTACCAGACGCAGTTGTGCTTTTGTATTTTTTATCTGCTCCCACGACCTCCTCACGACAGAGTGACATCTGAGGGAATGGGATGATAACTGTCAGACATGCAACACATTTACACAGTATATTGCTTTATGAGATTCATGAGTGTGATCAGTGTCAGATTGATCCAATGATGAGTAATTTGCGCATTTTCACTGTCCACCATGCATCTTGTCTATGATTGACAGCTGCTACGGTGTTTCCTTTCTCCATTATAGCCTACAGGCTTTTTCATCCTCATATTTCAGCTTTATCAGATGCTGCTCTTCACATGTGAAATATAAAGCTGTCAGTGCATTCCCGGCGCTTTTCAGCGGGTTTTCCGCTCATGATCACGATTGGTTGGCTGCTTCTGGGCCCTCCCTTCATACATGCGCGTTCACGGCTGTTGATGGGACAATCCTGGATTAAGTTACCGTGTTGATAACTTGCGTCGTGCTATGGGTTATCCTGATTGCCATTGGTGGCGGTTACTCAATCCTGGATAGATGTGAGTTACCGGGGATAAGTTGACGGCGCTTCATGATATAGGCCTCAGGGCTCAGTTCGATGACCTGTTGGCGTGGGTTTGCGCCAGGGTCTCAAGGATGGACACCAACTACAGACGGGCTATTCCTGCTGCTGAGCGTCTGTCCATCTGTCTCCGGTGAGTGGCATTTTATTTTTGTGTCAAAATCTGTTTAAATGATCTCATGTAAATAATCCCTGTGTCATTATTATTAACACCGACATATTGTCTTTTCAGCAGAACATAGTCTTTTTCAAAGTACAGACTTGTTTATTTTCGTGTGATCATAGTTTTATTCTCAACTGCGTTGACATACCGGTGTTGTGCCAAAAGTTGATTTTTGCATGAAACTGATTTCTGGTCCACGGGAGCGTGCACATCTGTCATAGTTGGAAATGCGCAGCCTCTGTGGCTCTTCGGCAGGCTTCATCAGGCTCAAACAACGAGTGTGTTTATGATCGCCTGACGATGTTTATTTGTGTTTGTGTTTGGTAGCCTCCTGTATGTCTGCTTGCCTTATATCGCTGTTCAAATGGCTAGTCGGTGATTTAAATCTGGCTTGTATTTGCGCTAATGAAGATATGTGTCACCGAGGGAGCTTCTTTTTCTGCACCAAAATAACATAAGATCCCTCAACAGAATTGACCCAACACAGTGCTTTGCATGGTTTGAAATATAAGAAAAAGGACATTACAATGTAAAAAACAGATTATTTTGCTTGCCAAAAGCTGGTTCATGCCTCTGGTATTGTACATAAATGGATATTTAGCCCCAAAGTGACTTAATAAAACACAACAGAGTGACATTTGCTAGATTTGTCTCCAACCAGTACTTTTTACCCATTAAAAAATGATTAAAGGGACATTACAATGTAAAAAATCAGCTTCTTTTGCTTGCCAAAAAATGATTCATGCCTCTGGTATTGTACATAGATAGTATATAAAATGTAAAAAATCAGCTTAGTTTGCTTTGGTGGAATTTTCGTCTGTGCTGCGGTGCTGTTGATGGCAAACATGTTGTCCTGAAAGCTCCACTTAACTCTGGATCCACGTTCCACAACTATAAGGGGACGTTCTCCATTGTCCTCCTTGCTGTTGTGGATGCCCGGCGCTGCTTCAGGGTCATCGATGTCGGGGGCTACCGAAGGACCAGTGATGGAGGCATCCTGGCTAACTCAGCCTTTGGTCGTGCACAAAGAAATAAAACATGAACTTACTTTAATTTCAGGTTTTGGGATGGGTTTACATACAGTACATCAATTTAAGGTACTTTGAAATGGTCTTTGTCCCTTTTTTAAATTATAGGCTGTGGAAAGAAATCCATTGATACAGATATCTCTAAAATAAGTTGGCAATACTTTATGTGTGTGCATATTCATCTCTCAACAAACCTCTACACTCAATCCCTGAGGGGCCTGCTGCCTCTCCCTCCACTGGCCCTGCCTTGCTGTTCCCTGCGACCTCACCCTCGACCCCCCAACCCATGTTCCCGGAGGTCTGCCTGGGGGTAATGAAGCGGTCGAGGAAAGAGAGGACTGCAGAGAACTTCCATCTTTTCCCTGGCTCTGCAGCTGCCCCGCTCCTTTTTTCCTGCTCCTTCTTTCTCTCTTTCAGGTAGATGTCCCTGAGGCTCTTCCATCTTTTACGACAAAACTCCACTGAGAAAAACACAGTCGGACTCAGTGATGACCCGTGCAGGCAAATCCAACTGGAAACGAATATTTTCAGAACTTACCTTCAAAACCTGTCTCCTCAGCGACTTTCACCCAAGCCTGCTCCGTTTTGTTTCGGTCTCTGTAGAGTACACACGTCGTATCATATAACTCTGGCTGATGACACACGGCACAAATCAGTCTCTCCTCCATCTTTCGGCGGGGTTTGAGCAGAAGCAGGTGGCCGTATTCCCCCTGACGTCATCAAATCAATGACGTTGGGGGGGGAATGTCATCACTGATTGGCTGCTGCGGCACAGCGTCACGCAAATTTGCGTTGAAAGTTCAATATTTTCAACTCGAGCGTAGAGGCGTTTGACACCCGAAATGCCGGATGCTCCATACGTGCCGCACCAAATGCGTCCAACGCACCGCCCAGGGCGAATTTCTGTCCAAACGCATCTTTGCATTGACTTTGTATGTAATCTCAACGCGCGTCTTTGCGAATTCGTGTCTGGTGTAGCCCATAGCATAAGAGATTAAATCTCTCTAATCTTGTATTTATTCACTTTTCCTCAAAGACACATACCATCACACACCCTCTCACATCACTCATTCACACAAACCAAAAGAAACCCAAATTAAGGCATTGGCTCTTTGGTGTCACACACCAAAATGAGGAAAAGAGCCTCCTTTTATAAACTACCCAGGCTGATGAGCACCAGCTGGGTGCACTGAGGACAGGTGAGCTGAGTGAGAGGCACGTTAGGAGTGCTGGAGGTCAGAAACTGCCTCCATATGTAACAAGTACATTTATGTATCATGAATGCCTGGAGTACCAGCCTCGAGTTGTGTTGTGTTCCTCACAATTTTGACAAGGTCCAAGTTAGAGGAGCAAGGCAAGAGAGGGTTATTAGGGAATTAATCTGATTAATATGATATGATAAGGTGGTGTCAATTTATCAGGGTCAAGAAATGTCAGATTAATGCTGCGATGGATAGTCAAGAGTGGACGGAAATGTGGGTGAAAAGGCTCATTCGAAAAGACGAGTGTCCCTCCTTTTTTTGAAAAGTCTTGTTCCAGTCCCTCCCTTTGGTCTCGACCATGTTGGAGGGAGTACTGTAGCTTGGTTTGGGCATTTGCCAGCTTTTCTCCTGTTTCTTGTTGTTGATCCTGACAGAGGCTCACCTGTCTTTGGGCTTTTCTGAGCTGATACTGCAGAGAGAAGACTGTGTTTCTTCAGCTTGAAGAGCCGTTGCATGTGCAAGGGATCTTACTCCCTGGCTGTGTGTTCCAGTAAGAATTCTGCTCTTTCCAGCTTTTGGTAGTTATGTCAGGTAGTGCTGTTAGGAGATTAAACAAAATTGAGAGATTAGTTGATTATGATTGGTAAATAGTTAAACTAATTAATCGCTTATTTAATCTCACATTAAAAATTGCTGAAAAAAGCCCTCAACTTGAGGTAATTTCATTAAAATTCATTAGATTATTGTGGCAGATCAAAAGATTGTTCTCCACCCCAAAAAACTCAAGCACAAGAAGCCTAATGCATAAAAATTCTCCAAATTTAACGGCCCAATCAGGGGACAGAGGCAGGAGCTGCAGATCTGACGACATGAAGGGACTGCATGTCTGAAAACAACAGCGGTGTGAAACATAATCTCTGTGGATGCAGAAAGGTCTATAGTTTTATCAGAAATGGACTCGATTTCTCCTTTGAAAGAGGAGCAAAGGACGACACTTCAAAAATTCTAATAAGAAATCATATTTTTGCTCTTCTCATGACCAGGGATCACTGGTTGGAAACTTGGTGGGTATTGTCTTTGACGAGATTCATCTCACCTATTGGTGGCAAATGATAAATCTGTGTGGTATCATTTAATGTAAGATAAGATTGTAAGGTCTAAGGACTTAAGTAGTTTGAAATAATATCTAATAAAGAGTCAAGCTGCTACGTCATGCTTGAAAAAGATTGGTCTGTGATAAGTGTGAAAAGTGGACTGATCGTTGAATCACAAGCTGCTCTGGTATATTAAAGCTAGGGTCTGTAATTTTGGAAAACTAGCATGAATTTGAATGTAGCATCTCCTCAGAGCTCCACCTTGCCCCTCCCACCCCTCCTCTAAAATGACCCCCCGCTCACATACACGCGCATGGCATGCTTCTTCTGACAACCAGAAGACTGATTCAACTCCAAACTGGCCCCCAGCACAACGTTTACCACCACCAAGTCATGTCTCAGTCAGTGGTAAGAAAACACCAAAGCATTACTATAGCGAAGTTAAAAAAAAAACATGGAAAGTTAGTTTGTACTCACAACCTGATGTTGATATAGGTATTTCCTCTGCCATTCTCAACATAGCTTTCAAGTCTCCTGTTTTGGCCATGAACCTACTGTATTTTATGTATTTTAGACTCTCCCGGCGTCCTCCCTTATTAGTATTCTCCTGTAAATCTCCCATGTGACGATATAATAATAAAAACATTTCTCTGCCTCTCCAAACTGAACTCTGTCCGTAGTCTGAATGGGGCAGTAATGCTCCAAAATGATGGATGCCAACCACCGTAAAACTGAAGAAAAAGGAAAAGTCTCGCGAGAACGTTCACCTGCAGTAGCCTGGGTGGCAGCTGTTACAAGATTAAAGCCAACAGCAGAACAAACCAAGGAAAACAAAATGTTTATTTTAGATTTCTTGTACACCTGTCTTAAAATGTGAGGCATACTGGAGCTTGGTTTGGGCGGTGGGACGGCTCGTAGCGGGGCTTCCCTTACTTTCAAAGCCAAAAATTGACAGGTAAGCATTCTCCAGTGGACTTGGATCCCTCTCAGCTCAGCTTCATACACTGAATCAGAGTCTGTGCATGCCGGAAAAATGTATGTGCAGAAGGCGGGCAGATCATCGACAGGATTTGATTGGGTTAAAAATGTGGATTCCCAAGGTTTTATTGGTTGGTGTTTTACCTGTTTTACTTGTGCTGTAGATAGAGGATATTTTTCGCTCTATTTTAAGAACACATTATGAATTGATTGCCATCGGGTAATAAAGACCATTTTAACCAGTATTACAAAAAGTGTATCTAAATCAGATTACTAACCTTAGCTTCAATGTTCTGCCCCAATTAACGCAATAATTTGCACCCGTACTATCAAGCTCTCTAGTTGTTTTCACCAACCTTTTCTCCTTTTCCTCAAGGTCTTTGTCAAGCTTCTCAACCCTTTCTTTGAGAAAGAACTTCTCCTCAACATCCATTGGTGTAGGCAGTTGTGCTGTTTTTAATTCAGCAATTTTGCAGTTTTGCCTTCTAAAGGGAGTTCTGAGTCCCATCCACTGCTCTTTTCTTTTTTGCAATCAACTTTTTGTTTATTTATTTAGTTTACTGCAATTCCATATAACATTGAATGTATATTTACAATCAATTCCAATTTGCCTGGAATTCAAATGGGGTCACCTAAAATGTCTCGTAATTGATTAAAAAAAATTAGACTACTGATGAAAATATATTTTTAATAGCTATTATTTTTTAAAATTACAACACCACACACAATCTTAGACAACTGGATTCTATACTTTACTTTCTCAAAAAATATGTAGTTCAAATAAAAAGCAGCATTTAAAAATGCTGGCGGGTGCTGGTTTGGCGGAGTGGTTAGCAACCAGGCACCCCATGTACATGCTTCTGCCGGTCCAGGTTCAAATCCCGCCTGTGACCAGTTTGCAGAGTGTCTTCCCCTACTCTCTCACCCCCTTTCACAAGTCTATCCACTGTCTCTCTCCTATCAATAAAGGCACAAAATGCCCAAAACATACTTAAGTAAGTGGGCACTGAAAGGATCTTTGGAGATGAGCTATCTCATTGCTTGGGCTATGAAGCCACATACCATTGCTGAGACATTAATATTGTCAGGTTCCATCAGCTGCATCTCTCTTTTTTTCTCTCTCTTTTCTTTGGAATTTCATGAGATGAGAGAAGGCCGATATATACTCCATATCAGATGATGAGGCTTTTTGTGTGATGTGGCTTGAAATTGTGACTGCGGCAAGCTGAATCTGTCAACATCTCCCCCTGGTGCGCTGCCACTCCCATCTCGGTGCAGCAAGTCTACCAAATTGCCAAATTGGCTTTTCACGGTTGTACGCTGGACGAAATTACGACTGTGCCTTGTGCGCAACCCTACGCTGCGCCAGGAAATTAGGGCCCTAAATTTTGGTCCTTCTTCAAGGAAATCTTCATTGTGGAGGAAGGCTTTGACGAGGCTTAAGTCTAAAGTGTTGCGTATCACATAAATACACCAATATTTACTGTTACCAGTTGCTTAAAGCTTATCTGTCATAGTTTCAGGGGGGATATTAGGGAAATGTGGAAAAAGCTTCTTCACATAGTCTCTGATTCGACACTTCTGTACACTTTAAAGCCATCCACAACCTTGCCCCTCCTTATCTGTCTGATCTTCACATCACCACTTTTGTCCACTCTCTCACATCCTCCTCCTCTATCCACCTCACTGTGCCCTCTGCCTGCCTGAGCACCATGAGGATCAGGGCTTTCAGGTGCTCTGCTCCCGAGCTCTGGAACTCTCTCCCTCCAGACCTCCTAAACCTGAACTCCCTGTCTCTTTTCAAATCCAGACTCTTAAACCCACCTGTTCAGGACTGCATACTGACAATAAAAAACCTCCTCTTCCCCATACCTGTCATCATCTGTTGTGCTTTGCTATTATTGATTTTTTTGGTTTTGTTGATTTTATTGTTGTTGTTTTAATATTGTGCAGCACCTTTGAGTGTCTTGACAGGCACTTTTAAATTAAATGCATTATAATTACAATAATAATAATAATAATAATAATACTAATAATTATTATTATTATTATCATTATTATTACTATTATTATTATCTTGAAAGAGGTACAGGAATTTGGGGAGTATGACCATTTTGACCAAATTATTCTGACCTCTGAGGGCTCTAATTTCATAGACCAGGCGCGGTGCACCTGCCATGCTCCCCGTCTGCGCTACGGCGAGAGGGTGTGTCAAGCGCACTTTGTAAGTTTCCTGCAGAGCACAGAGAGGCGCATCCAGGCCTCCATCCCTGCCCCTCCGCGCAAGTGGCAGAGAGGGAGAAGAAAAGGCGTGAGTGGGTTTAACACAGTCGAGTGTTGTCTTCACAAATCAAATGAACACCTCTCCTTACCTTTAAATGTGCTGCGGCCGAGGCGCAGCGTCTGATTGGTCTGAATGATCCTCGCTACCGCACAGTGTTCTGGAAAGACCCGGTAGAGGAGACGGTCAGGGCAGCTGTCACTTCAGCAACTGGGAGAACCGACCAAATTACAGCTGCGGAGGGTGCGCTTCGCCGAGAATGGACCAGGTTGGTGATGGCGAGCTTTCAGCACACCTTCCGCACAGTTTTTTGGCACGAAATTGTCATTGCGCCAACATGAATGTGTCGGCACCTACCCCTGGTGCGCCATCACCTCCCCCTGGTGCGCAATCACACCCATCTCTGCACAGACCGTCTACCAAATTGTCAAATTGGTAGCGCACGGTGGTGCGCCGGATGAAATTAACACTGTGCGGGGTGCACCAGCTCAGCGCACCCTGCGCTGCGCCACAAAATTAGGGCACTGAACACAAAATGTTTTTGGTTTTCTCAACCAGCATGTGTGGGAGCTTCGGTAATGCAAGACCTAGTTCATAGTTGTTGTCATGATGGGATGTGGTGTGTGAGATGAATGGGAGTGGAAAGAGGGGGGGACTGTTCATTTAATAGCCTCACTACCTAAAGGTAGAGGCTGTGGGCCAGTCCACAGATGGACCTATATCCCTTGCCAGGGGGCAGCAGCTGAAAGAGGTGATGTGCAGGATAGTGTTGGTCATGCAGAATGATATGTACTCGTCTCAGACAGTGGGTTGACCTGATTTTGGTGCTCTCGGTCAGGTCCTCTGACATGGTCACACCCAGGAACCTGAAGGTTGAGACCCTCTTCACTTCCTTGCTGGACAGAGGTGTAGGGGGGGGGGGGGGGTCCTTTCTGTGGAAGTCCACTATCATTTCCTTGGTCTTTTAAATATTCAAGATCAGGTTGTGATTTTCACACCATGATGCCACATGTTGGACCTCACTCCTGTAGGTAGACTCGTTAATGTTATGGATGAGCCCAAGCAAGGTGGTGTCATCTGCAAATTTGACAAGGAAGTTAGAAGGGAGGGTGGTGCAGCAGTCATGTGTGAAGAGTGTTTACAGTAATAGGCTGAGCACACAACCCTGAGGGGCCCAGGTGTTGGTGAGAAGGGTGGATGAATTGTGCTTGCTGATTCTAACAAACTATGAGTGGTTTGTTAGAAAGTCCAACACCCAATTGCATTGTGTGGTATTAGCTCCTTAGGTAAGGTGGCGCAGCAATCCACCGAGGGAGATGTTGTTCCTCTGTAGTCCATGACAGTCTTGATACCCTCCCACACCTGCCGGGGATTTGAGTCCTGGAGCTCAAGGATGGCGCCTTTAGACCATATTCTCACAGTCTCAACTATAGGCCCAGCAGTTTTAATTTTCGGTGTGTAGCATGGATGTAGCATAAGGGACATGCCAAGGTGTGGGTAAACCTTGGCCTTGCATGCCGGTGCTACAACCCCGTCGAATGCCTTCTTCGCATCTCAGGAAACGACCATCTCAGGAACTTTGTGCTCTGTGGATGAGTTACACACATGGACAAAATTGTTGGTACCCTTCCGTTAAACACAGAAAGCCCAAAATGGCCACTGAAATGACTTCACACTGACAAAAGAAAGAAAAATAAAAATTTACTGAAAGTCAACAAATGAAAATCAGACATTGCTTTTTAATTGTGGTTCAAAAGAATTATTTTAAAAAACAAAATAATGAAACTGGCCTGGACAAAAATGATGGTATCCTTGACTTCTTATTTTGTTGCAGCCCTTTTGAGTCAACCACTGTAATCAGGTGATTTCTGTAACTCTCAGTGAGACTTCTGCACCTGTCAACAGGTATGTTGGCCCCCCTCCTCATGAGCAAACTGCTCCAGCTGTCTCAGGTTTGAAGGCTGTCTTCTCCAGACTGCATGTTTCAGCTCCTTCCACAAATGTTCAACAGGATTTAGATCAGGGATCATAGAAGGCCACTTCAGAATAGTCCAGTGTTTTGTTCTGAGCCATTCTTGGGTGTTTTTAGCTGTGTGTTTTGGCTCATTATCCTGTTGGAGGACCCATGACCTGTTACTGAGACCAAGCTTTCTGACACTGGGCAGCACATTTCACTCCAGAATGTCTTGATAGTCTTGAGATTTCATTGTACCTGCACAGATTCAAGACACCCTGTATCAGATGCAGCAAAGCAGCCCCAGATCATAACTGAGCCTTCTCCATGTTTCACAGTAGGTACAGTGTTTTTTTTCTCTGTATGCTTCATTTTTGCTTCTGTGAACATAGAGCTGATGTGACTTACCAAAAAGCTCCAGTTTTGTCTCATCTTTCCAAAGGACATTCTCCCAGAAGCTTTGTGGGTTGTCAATATACATTTTGGTAAGTTCCAGTCTCACTTTTTTATGATTTTCTTTCAACAGTGATGTCCTCCATTAAGTCCACTTCGGCTTAAACGGTGATGGATGGTGTGATCTGATACTGATGTACCTTGACCTTGGAGTTCTCCTCTAATCTCTTTGGAAGTTGTTCTGGGCTCTTTGGTTTCCATTCGTATTATCCGTCTCTTCAGTTTGTCATCAGTTTTCCTCCTGCAGCCACGTCCAGGGAGGTTGGCTATAGTCCTGTGAACCTTAAACTTCTGAATAATCTGTGCAGCTGTAGTCACAGGAACATCAAGCTGCTTGGAGATGGTCTTATAGCCTTTACCTTTAACATGCTTGTCTATAATTTTCTTTCTAATCTCCTGAGACAGCTCTCTCCTTAGCTTTCTGTGGTCCATGTTCAGTGTGGTAGACACCATGATACCAAACATTACAGTGACGACTTGTAACCCCATACCTAGGCCAACTGACTGATTACAAGTTTGTAGACACCTGTTATGCTAATTAGGGGACCCACCTTGATTGAAAATGTCCCTATGGTCACATTATTCTTAGTCTTTCTAGGGGTACCATCATTTTTGTCCAGGCCAGTTTCATGAGTTTATTTTTTAAAGTAATTCTCTTAAACCACGGTTCAAAAGCAATGTCTGATTTTCAATGGTAAATTTTCATAGAATTTTTATGTATTTTTGTCAGATTCAAATTATTTCTGTAACCATTGTGGGTTTTTCTTTAATTAAACGAGGGGTACCAACAATTTTGTCCACGTGTGTATGCTCAGGAGGCTTCTGGTGTTTTATGATGACTGACGACCAGGTAGGAATCTAATGGCATAATAGGAGAAATCACCTGTTGGAGATGACTAGCTAAACCTGTAGAGAGGATTCAGTTCAGAAGACAGATTGGTCTATCGCTACTGCAGAGCAGAGGATCTTTCTCTTTCTTTAAGATCAAGCAAACTGTGGCCTTTGACAGGGTACCTGGCAAACTACCATGCCTAAAAGCCTTGTTTTACACGTCTCTCAAAATTGGTGAGACAAGGTCAGAGCAAACTTTACAATACCTTCCGGCCCAGGTGATTCGTTGTTTGGTAGGGATTTGATGGCCTCTTGAATTTCTGAGACAGTTATGGAACTGTCCAGACCTTCTGCAGCTTCTATGCCTTTGTAGAAGAAAATGTAATACCATACCAATATATTATCTGCAGTGGGTGGGCAGCAGTGTTGTGTGTAACGCGTTACAGTAACGAAACTACTTTTTTGGGTAAAAAGTAAAGTAACGCGCTACTGTCGAAAATTTGGTAACGAAACGTAGTTCCTTTTTAAATGCAGCGTGACGTTACATTTCCCTCGGACAGATCTGACACTGAAGCTGCCTTCTCAGCTGCTCACACAGACATGAGCAACGTTGCCAAGTCTGCTCGTTATAAGCGTCTAAAGGCTGAAAATCTCATGAGTCACGGCCGCAGGTCGTGGTTTTTTGGGCTTGTTTCTAGACGTGAAGTTGCTTCTTGGGGCTCTTAAGTCTGTGTGTATCCCCCGATTATCATCCAGCTCCCAACATAAAGGAAAACACGACTGCAGTAGGCAGTTTGTCCACTTCCTCGTTTCCTGGCTATATGCACGCCCCCAAACACACTCACGCACATGGCGCATGCTCCAGAGCCAAAGTTGCCAGGTCTGCTTGTTATAAGCGACGGTCTTTTCTTGAATAGATACTTGTCACTGTGATATTGAAATGTAATGTAGACAAAAATAAACACACTTTGTGTAGACTTCTCTTTTTAAAAAGTAGTATATCACATTAGGAAAGGAAATAGCTGGAGGCTGCTTGTTTTGGGCTTATTTTTATTGACCAGGTTGCTTATTTCAGAAGCAGAATGTGGAAACATTGGGCAGGAGCTCTCATTCCACAGGGTATGTGACATTTTGTAAAATAAAGAGCACAAAAAACTGTTATGTTCTCTGTAGTAGAACTTTTTGTAGGCCTTCACATTTAGGAATAGATATGGGGTTCTGTCCATGATCAAGCAAGGGAAAAGTAACGGAAAAGTAACTTGAGAAGTTACTCTTCATAGAGGGTAACTAAGTAAAGTAAAGAGTTATTTTTTTTCAGATGTAACGAGTAACGAGCAAACAGTACTTTTTAAAAGTAACTTCCCCAACACTGGTGGGCAGTCAGAAATATAAAGGATTGTATAAAAAACGGTGAATGTTTTATTAATTTCTTATAGGATCCTTATGTATTTGGCCTGTGTGGGACTTGATTGCTTCAATTAACCTGCAACTGGCCTAAGCTCCAACCAATTGGACCAGAAGATTCCTGTTTTTTCGTCCGATTCAAAGAGATGCTCTTTTGATTGAAGTATTTGCAGTTTTGCTTTATTGGTAGAAATAAGGTCAAAGGTTGTTTGTAGCATTAGCTGCTCATTATATAAGTTGGAGTCAGGCTTGGATGCATATTTACCATCCACATCTTTTATTTGTTGTAGAAGGTCATTTGTGTGGGATATTTCTGCCTTTTCTAAATTTGAAATAAAGGGGATAAGCTGACCCCTTATGTTGGCTTTGGACAGAGATGCCCACGAGTTTCTGATTTAGAGTTTGAGTCGAGTCACGAGTCTTTGAGGGGCAAGACTTGCCAAGTCACGAGTCTTTGATCTAGAGTCCGAGTCGAGCCACGAGTCTTCACACGCACACACACACACACACACACACACACACACACACACACACACACACACACACACACACATATACAGTTGTGCCCAAAAGTTTACACCCCCCAGCAGAATTTCTGATTTTTTTGGCCTTTTCTCAGAAAATATGAATGGTAACACAAAAACCTTTCTGTCACTCATGGTTAGTGGTTTGGTGAAGACATTTATTGAAAAAAGGATTAGTTTACTCTTTTTAAATCATAATGACAACTAGGCTTGTCACAATACCAGAAATTTAGTAGTCGGTAACAATACCACTTAAAGCTGTGGTCTACGATTTGAAACCGCAGCCTGCCCCCCCTTCCCTCACCTCTCCCCCTCCCGTGTTCCAAGATCCTGCCCCCAGCTCGTGTCGCCTCATAAAGCCCCCTCGGACTGAGCTACGAGCGACTAGCACAATATATCAGCAGCAAACTCAATCAAAAACAGCTCAGCTCAACTGAAAGTATCAAACACGACAGACATCCCCCTTGTAACACACAGCAGTAGCCATTTCAATTGGACCGGCGGCAATGCGGGTCTGGCGCCGCTAGAGTGTGGGGGAGGATTTACCTTTCTCAGCCTGTCCTCCCCAGCTCAGCTTACAGTGCAAACGATTAGCGGCTAACAGGCTAACCCGCTCCCCTACAAGTTATTAGCCCGTGCAGGCACAAACTAACCAGAGTTATTCAGCAGACATCTCCCACTGTAGTAAACAAAGCCATTACCTGATCAACCAGGGGCGAAACGGTCGATGCTGAAGGTCTGACGGCCGGCTGAGGCTATTCGTTAGCCGTTAGCCGTTAGCCGTTAGCCGTTAGCCCGCTAACAGGCCTCAACCCGCGGGCAGAGCTCCGTTGGGCCCCGCGGGAGAGGGAGGCGGCTTCGGTCTCGGCGCTAGGCTTTTCCGGCTCCATGATAGTTCAGTAGCTAACGCTGCTAGCTGCTCACCGGAGGTAGAGGGGAGGAGATGGGACCATGACGCACTACACATGACGCTGCGTAGTGAGAGAGACAGGGGATTGGATGGACTCACGGACCAACTCACGGGCCAATTAATAGTCGCAGGTTCTTAGGTTTGATTGGTCAGCTAGTATGCAGCTTTTCAGCGGATATACTGAATGGATTTTTTTCGTTCATTTTGGTCTTTATACTGTGTAGATAGGACCATAGGACCATAACAGCCTTATAAACGGTGTTATTAACATGTACAAAGCTTCCAAATCGTAGACCATAGCTTTAAATTCTATGATACTCGATACCATTCGATACCATGGTAAAAAAATAAAAAAAATCCCCTGTAGTTCAACATACACTCCTTTATTTGAACAAAGTGAACAACAAACAATATTATGCTTAAATTGAAAGCGTCCGTTATTGTTGGCTGTGTATATTGATGCTGGCTTTGCCTGGCTGGTCCATGTCACTGTCCTCCTCTGGCTTACACTGTGAAAAGAAGATAGAGATTTGGGTATAGCTGAATGACTGTATGAGAACAGCAGAGGCAATACTAACACAAACAGAGAGAGAGAGAGAGACAGCAGCAATTTACTGACATGGAGGTGAAACTTTTTCAAAACCTTTTTATATGACAGTGCCTATTGCATTTACTACTGTACCATATTGATGATCTTATTTTGCTTACTTTATTACTAGGACCAAATAATATCATACTTGGATACTAGGATAATTTAACTAGCTAATGTACATTCCTATAACATATGAAAGCATTCCCTACACCTGCTTCCTCTACTCACTGTCAGTGTTTCCTCTTCTACTCTCTGCAATCAAATTAAATGTAAAGTTATTGGATGTGAAAAGTATGTGAACAAAATACACATGATTCTGGGCAAGCAGCCTCCGCATTGATTTACGTTCTGAACCAGCCTTTACACGGAGCCATAATCAAAGTAGGTTATTTACTAGCCCATATCTCAGTTATTGATCACATTAACTGCTTCTGTTGATGTATCGTGAGTCCGAGTCCGCTCTGACGATGTACAGACTGGATGTTTACTGTTGACGAGTGCAGCATTGACGACGTGCTATCATGCTAAGCTACGTGCTAAGCTAACGCCATCTGACATCAGACACACTGCACTGTTTTCTTTTCGTCCCTTCTTGTAGTGACCACACACTTTAGACACTCTCTGCCATTTCTTCTGTGGACTCTGCTTTCTGTCCCTCTCTTTTCTCTTCCTTCATGATTTTCCAGCCGCGCAGCAGCGGAGGTAGCAGGCGCGTAGCATTTACTATGGGCTGGGCTCATCTCATCATCGTAACGTAATTAGACATGAGCAACAATGATAACAAGTGAATTAAAATGCACTCACCTTGAATTCTCTGTACAAGTCTGGATGCTTGTCTTTTAAATGTTTCGTTGTTGACGAGCCAGGTGCGTGTGGCTCCATCATATCGAGTGTTGTTGTTCTTAGCAGGGTAGTTGGTCATGTGATCAGCACTGTGTGAGGGTTGCCAGGTAATCGCTCATTTACAGCCAAAAAAACAACGCTAAAGAAGTGGCCAGATCTGGCTCCTCGGTACCTACGGTACTTTGGGTAGTCTAGAAAAGTCAGTACTGTCACATTTTCTGGGTTGGTACCGAAGTATCGGTTCTTGTGACAAGCCTAATGACAACAGAAACTTCAAAAATGACCTTGTTCAAAAGTTTACACCCCCTGGCAGTTTTGGCCTGATAACATGCACAAAATTTGACACAAATGGGTTTGAATGTCTACTAAAGGTAACCATCCTCACTTGTGATCTATTAGCTTGGAATCTGTGTGTGTGTATAAAAGCTCAGTGAGTTTCTGAGCTCCTGACAGACACGCACATCTTTCACTCAGTGCTGCGTTGAAGTTTCTGGTTTCTGCGTCATGGGTAAAGCAAAAGAATTGTCAAAAGATCTGCGAGAAAAGGTAATCCAACTGCACAAAACAGGAAAAGGATTTAAAAAGATATCTAAGGAACTGAGGATGCCAAGAAGCACTGTTAAAACTCTAATTAAGAAGGGGAGAGAGGGATTCTGTTGAAACCAAACCACGGTCAGGCAGACCAACAAAAATTTCAGCTCAAACTGCAAGGAAAATTGTCCGAGACACAAAGAAAAACCCTCAAATAACTTCAGCTGAAATACAGGACTCTCTGAAAAAAATTGGGGTGGTGTTTCAAGATCCACAATAAGGAGACTCTTGAAGAAACATGGGCTACATGGTCGGGTCGCCAGAAGAAAGCCATTTCTACGCAAATGCCACAAAATATCCCGTTTACAATATGCCAAACAGCACAGACAAGCCTCAAAACTTCTGGAACAAAGATATTTGGAGTGATGAAACCAAAATTGAACTTTTTGGCCACAACCATAAATGTTACATTTGGAGAGGAGTCAACAAGGCCCATAATGAAAGGTACACCATTCCTACTGTGAAACACGGAGGTGGATCACTGATGTTTTGGGGATGCGTGAGCTACAAAGGCACAGGAAAATTGGTCAAAATTGATGGAAGGATGATTGCAGCATGTTATCAGAAAATACTGGAGGAAAATTTACACTCATCGGCCCAGAAGCTGCGCATGGGACGTTCTTGGACATTCCAACATGACAATGATCCAAAACACAAGGAGAAATCAACCTGCCATTGGCTACAGCAGAATAAAGTGAAGGTTTTAACGTGGCCATCTCAGTCTCCTGACCTCAATATCATTGAGCCACTCTGGGGAGATCTCAAACGTGCAGTTCATGCAAGACAGCCCAAGAATTTACTTTTTGCCAAGAGGAATGGGCAGTTTTACCATCTGAGAAAATAAAGACCCTCATCCATAACTACCACAAAAGACTTCAAGCTGTTATAGATGTTAAAGGGGGAAATACAAGGTATTAAAAACTGGGGGGTGTAAACTTTTGAACAGGGTCAATTTGGAAGTTTCTGTTGTCATTATGATTTAAAAAGAGTAAACTAATCTTTTTTTCAATAAATGTCTTCACTCAACCACTAACCATGAGTGACAGAAAGGTTTTTGTGTTACCATTCATATTTTCTGAGAAAAGGCCAAAAAATCAGAAATTCTGCTGGGGGGTGTAAACTTTTGGGCACGACTGTAGATAAATAAAAATATGAATTAACAAAAACAAAAATAAACCAAAAATATACTGTTGCAGGCTGGCTACTGCTCCTTCCCATCCTCGATCTTCCTGTTACTCATCCTCCCCCCTAGTGAGGAGTTGTACAGACTGATGGCTTGAGGGACAAAGCAGTTTCTCAGTCTGTTGGTCCTACACTTTGAAGCTTCAATCTTGGGCTGAACAGGCTTTTCTTGTTGTTGATGACACAATGCAGAAGGTGACTGGCATCGTCCAAAATGTCCAGCAGTTTGTCCAGTGTCCTTTTCTCTGTCACTGTCACCAGAGAGTCAAGCTTCATGCTGACCACAGAGCCGGCCTGCCTGATCAGTTTTTCCAGCATGGATGTGTCCTTCTTGGATGTCCCTTCCTGTACAGGTGGTTGTTGTGGATCCTCCAGTCGAGTTTACTGTCCAGCCACAGGCTGAGGGACTTATAGGAGTCCACAGCCTCCACCTCAGCTATATATATATATATATATATATATATATATATATATATATATATATATATATATATATATATATATATATATATATATATATATATATATATATATATATATGTGTATATATGTGTGTATATATATATATATATATATATATATATATATATATATATATATATATATATATATATATATATATAAACATACATCTATATATATATATATATATATATATATATATATATATATATATATATATATATATATATATATATATATATATATATATATATATATATATATATATATATATATATATATATATATATATATATATATATACATATACATATAAATATGATGTAGCCTCCGGCAAAAATACTGTATATCCAAATATTTATTCAGACCTTTTTTTCTACCTGAAAAAGTTTCTGCAGTGCACATGCATGCCATGGTCAGGTGCCAAACAAACTTGCCATGAACAGCCAAAAATAAACTATATGGCATTTAACAATACAATAAAATAAAGTAGTAAGTCGTAGTAGCCGTGCTGTTGGAAGTTTGTGTAGCAGTAGGTCACAACTAAGGGTAGTGAAGGTGGCAGTGGAGTTTCTCTGGCAACTGCTCCATTTGTGCTTGCTATGATGACTGACTGATGACTGATATGTGGCTGGGACGGAACCTCAAATTCCACGAAAGTGCCCCGCCGTGGTTTTGCTCCGACAGACAAATCCAACTAAAAGCAGCGTCGCGGCGTGCAGCCCCGTAGGAGGAGGGCTTATCCCGAAGAGCCACAGGCTCTCATGAGAATAGCGATGTCACACGCTCATAAAACGTATTATAGACTGAGAAAAGAAATAAACAACACCTCACTTCGCTTCTCTAAGGTCCCTTGGCTGGTCCCAACCACACAGCCTTGTGATTTATTCAACTTCTATTTGTCTGTATCTTTGTAGAAAAGATGTTTGGTGTCATGTACACAGTGTTATATATTTCTGTACCTATACGATTCACTTTTCTTCGTCCATGATGTTGTGTTGCCTCTGGGACCCGCTGACCAACTGCTGACCTGATGCTCGTGCCTCCGGTGTTGACGTAATGACAAACAACTGAGGAAATTTATGTGCAAGAGTCTGTGCATTGTGTTTTATTTTGAAACCTCCGGATACTCCACACCGTGGCTTCCTGTCTGGTGCTTTCTTAATGACACTGACTTTACGAGGTCTTGAAGCGGTCACGAAGAGGGAGATGCGAGGGAAGGGAGGGGAGTGGAGCAAACGTTCCCTGCACACTCAAAAAACCCATCATAAAATAAAGATAGCCCACGAGTCTTTGATCTCGAGTTGAGTCAATTCCCTAGCTTTCAGGGTCGAGTCCGAGTCAAGTCTGGAGCCTCCAAAAATGCAACTCGAGTGCAACTCGAGTACGAGTCTTTAACTCGAGTGTCCATCTCTGGCTTTGGAGGCATCTCATAGTGCACCTCTCGTTACATCTGGCAAGTCATTTAGTTCCAAAAATAATGTTTTCTGGGAACACAACAATTGTATAGAGTGGTCTTCAGCTCATAACAAAGAGCTAAATCTCCATTGCTTGTTTGATTTGTTTGTCTACAACAAGGTCAAAGGAGGGTGGAGCATGGTCAGATATTACAATACTATGGTAGTGACTAGCTTTAATTTGGCACAGCAACCTGATATCTAGTAGGAAAAAATCTATAAGTGTATATGTATGGTGTACTTGAAAAAGAAAAGAAGGTACTTTATTTGTGGGAAACATGTTGCGTCTAGGATCTGAAATCCTCAGTTGCTGTTTTTTTTTTTTTTTTTTTTTACAATTTTGGCAGATTTAGACAGTGTCACAGCCTGCTCTCTCCCTCTGCTGCTCAGCCACACCTAATCAGCTAAACTGCTTCCACCTGCTGCTGTCACCTGCTCACCATCTCCAATCAAACCAGTGTGTATATAAGCAGCCTCACTCCACTCATTCTTTGCCAGATTGTCTCAGCTCTCATGCCTGACTCTCCAGCACTCATTCCCGGACTACTTACCTGTTGCCGACCCGATTTGTCTCCGACCTTGCTCCACGTCTCAGCCCCGGTAAATCCACCAGCCTTCTGTCTCCGACTACGAGTATTGCCTGTTGCCTGTTCCTCGTCTGCCTGTGGCTGGTCGACACTCAGTCCGCTCCTGCTCAGCCAAAAGATCCTCTGCTTCAGCTTCACCTCGCCAGTTCTCCTCCGGTGTTGTCCGTCATGCTGACTCCCGCACAAGGTTCAGCTCCACATCTCAGCCCCGGTAAATCCACCAGCCTTCCGTCCTCGACTACTACCACTGCCTGCCTGCTTCCTGCTCCTCGTCTGCCTGCGACTGGTCGGCACTCAGCCCGCTCCTGCTCAGCCTCGAGACCAACTGCTTCAGCTTCACCCCGCCAGCTCCCTTCCTCTGGTGTTGTCTGCCTCGCCGACTCACGCTCAAGATCCACCTTCCAAGAAGAAACCCTTCAGCAGTGAGTCTGAGCCTTTTATCACACCACACTCGTTGAGCCTTTTTTGAGACTGTAGGACCTTCAATTCCTCACGAGTCTTGTTGTTGTCCTGCTTGCCCAGTTGGTCGTGTGGTAACGTGTTTGCCTGCCACGCGGGAGAGTGAGGTTGGAATCCAGTTAAAGCAAAATATCACCTTTCTCATGTTTGCTGTTAGTGGGGCAGACAAGTGAAATAGTCTTTAACTTGTGGAAACAAGCACTTAAATTGGCATACATACTCCTTGGGGATTACTCTTTTGATTACGACGGCGTATTAGGGCCACTTGAAGAAATAAAAAAAAAAAGAATGAAAACTCGAAAATCTTCGAGAAAAAACTCGAATTTTTTGAGTTTATAAAGTCACAAATTTATGACTTGAAAAAGTCGTACATTTGTGACTTTATAAAGTTGCAAATTTGCGACTTTATAAACTCGAAAATTTGAGATAAACTCATATTTCGGGTCAATTGATCAACGTAGTTCCCAACCCGACCCTTCATTTTAATCAATATGACCAAGGCTGTGAGCTCAAACCTCGTTTTCCTCCAATAGCGCCTCCTTTGAGCCAGAAAGCTTCACTTTGTCTCAATGAGCTGCCGGTGATGGCTGGCTCGGCAGTTTGAAAACCGATGGCAAATTACCACATTGGAGTAATGGTGTGAATGGAAATTCAGTAACTTAACCATAAGGACATATAACGTCTTCATAATCACAGCACATAATGACCATAGGTTGTTCATAGTACATGTCATAGTTTCTTAAGATCTAGGTTATTTAAGAAATATGGGTTTTAATGTCATTTGTTTTTTATTATCATTATTATTATTATTATCATTGACATACTGTACTGTGTATTTAATAGGTAATGACTTTAAAAACTGCAATAACGTTACTGTTGTTGACTGTAGTGGCACCAAAGCCAACCTGATGATCAGACATATCTTCTAGTTTATAATACAGCTCTACGCGAGATAAATATGTTTAAATTCAATTATATGGCTTTTATATAGAAAATAGAAACAACCCTAGATACCTCTTCAGCACTGTAGCCAGGCTGACACAGAGTCAGAGCTCTATTGAGCCTGTGATTCCTCTAGCCCTGAGCTGTGAGGACTTTATGAACTTTTTCAATGATAAAATTCTGAAAATTAGAGACAAAATTAGCAACTCTTTATCTCCAGCTGAACCTGCCTTACCTCTAAATGTAGTAGTAGTTAGACCTGAGTTACACAGTTTCTCTACGATTAGCCTTCAGGAGCTAAATTCTCTCGTCTCTTCCTCTAAATCATCAACCTGCCTTTTAGACCCGATCCCAACTAAACTGTTCAAGGAGGTCTTCCCTCTAGTTTGTCCGTTGTTGCTGGAGACAGTAAATATATCTCTATCAACAGGCTACGTACCACAGTCTTTTAAAACAGCAGTAATCAAACCCCTCCTTAAAAAACCTAACCTCGATTCAGGAACATTAGCTAACTACAGGCCTATTTCTAACCTCCCATTTGCCTCAAAGATCCTGGAGAAAGTAGTAGCTGATCAGCTAGGTGACTTCCTTCAAGACAATAGCCTGCTTGAGGACTTTCAGTCAGGATTTAGAGCTCATCACAGCACAGAGACTGCTCTAGTTAAAGTAACCAATGATCTACTTTCAGCTTCAGATGAAGGACTGCTCTCTGTTCTTGTTTTATTAGATCTAAGTGCTGCTTTCGACACCATTGATCATGATGTTCTTATACAGAGATTAGAGATGTTACTTGGGATTACAGGGACTGCCTTAAATTGGTTTAAGTCCTACTTATCTAATAGATATCAGTTTGTACATGTGAACAACAAGTCCTCTGTGTACACTAATGTAAGTTACGGGGTTCCTCAAGGTTCTGTGCTAGGTCCAATTCTCTTCTCTATATATATGCTTCCCCTTGGTGAAATCATGAGGAAATACTCTGTTAATTTTCACTGCTACGCTGATGATACACAGCTTTATGTATCACTGAAGCCAGGTGAGACAAACCAGTTAGACAAACTAGATGCCTGTTTAAAGGACATCAGATCCTGGATGGCCAGAAATTTTCTTCTTCTTAACTCAGACAAGACAGAGGTTATTGTGCTGGGCCCTCGACACCTTAGAGAATCCTTTTCTAGTGATTTAACTGCCATAGATGGCATTAGTCTGGCACCAAGCGCAACTGTTAGAAATCTAGGAGTGCTATTTGATCAGGATCTATCCTTTAACTCCCACATAAAGCAAATTTCAAAAACAGCCTTTTTTTCATCTTCGTAGCATCGCTTAAATCAGGCCTATCCTGTCCCAGAGCGATGCTGAAAAGCTAGTCCATGCTTTTGTTACCTCTAGACTGGACTATTGTAATTCTCTGCTTTCAGGCTGTCCCAGCAAGTCACTTAATACGCTTCAGCTGGTCCAAAATGCTGCAGCACGTGTGCTGACTAGAACTAGGAGAAGAGACCACATTACTCCTGTATTAGCTTCTCTGCATTGGCTTCCCATTAAATATAGAATAGAATTCAAGATTCTTCTCCTCACCTATAAAGCTCTCAGTGGACAGGCACCAGTCTATCTTAAAGAGCTTGTAGTGCCGTACAACCCCTCTAGAACATTACGCTCCCAAAATGCCGGCCTACTTGTGGTACCATCAATCACCAAAAGTAGTATGGGAGGTAGAGCCTTCAGTTATCAGGCTCCTCTTCTCTGGAACAATTTACCAACCACAGTTCGGGGGTCTGACACTCTCTCTACCTTTAAGGTTAGACTTAAAACTTTCCTCTTTGATAAAGCTTTCTCTCTCTCTCTCTCTCTCTGCATCTGCTTTTGCCCCGTTTGTTTGCTCCTGTACTCGTCTCTGGCTCTTGTCTTGTAGGTGGCCTGGGATCCTTGGTGGAGACTGCCTGCTGCTGTGGAGTCACGAAGCCTCAAAACTACAATTATAAACATGACACATAGTTGACCATTTTATTAGGAACACTCCATTCCCATTATCATAATAGCTATTTATACAGATACTAGCATGATCTCCATATCCATGATCGATACATCTACAGTATCTATATTTTACTACCACATAGGCATGAGGTCCCTCTGAAAATGGGATGTCACATCTCAAGAGGCCTTTAACACATTTATATTTAACGGAGACAAATATGGTTGGGATGCACTTGTGGTCTGGGCACCCATGAGTTCGTCACTACCATAAATTCTTATTTTCAGTAAGAATATCTAAGATTATACTTCTAGAAAATGATCACCACAACCATTCAGACATGAGGACCCTCCTGAAAATGAGATGTAGCATCTCAAGAGGCTACCCTCTAATAAATCAGACGACAGGTCTATGGTACATGAACCTGTCCCTAACTTTAGTTACCATTCTAGTCCACTTGTCTCCTCTTACCTCCCTTCTTTTGCCCTCACACCCGACACAGCATCGTGTGGATTTGCTGTTCATCATGAGACTGGGATCCACATTCAAGATTTCCTGCTGCTTAACAGAAGGTTTTTTCTTGCCGCCATGATGGAGGGATCCATGATTGGCTATTTGGATTCATGTTGGGTGTTGGATGTATATATTTGTATATATATGTATATGTATTTTATATGTATATATGTATCTATGCATATATGTGTATCCATAAAATGAAGAGCTTTATGCTCTATTGTAAAGTGTCTTGAGATAACACTTGTTATGAATTGGCGCTATACAAATAAAGATTGATTGATTGATTGATTGATGTAGAAAAGTAGATTCATAAATAGGTAATGAATATCAGAACTGTAGTAACTTAGCTGTTGTTGACCGTAAGAACACCAAACCCAGCCTGGTGATCAAACATCTCTTTTACTTTTCTTTCTTTCTATCTATCTATCTATCTATCTATCTATCTATCTATCTATCTATCTATCTATCTATCTATCTATCTATCTATCTATCTATCGTTGTACTTGCAGTTTGATCACCAGGCTGAGTTTGGTGCCACTTCAGTCAACAACAGTACAGTAATTACAGTTTTGACAGTCATTATTTTAAAAAAAGGAATAGTTATAGATTAAATTAGAAGCTATTTCTATTAAAGTCAGCGCTGTAGTATAAACTGCAAGAGATGTGAGATTTGGCTTTGGTGCCACTTCAGTCAACAACAGTACAGTAATTACAGTTTTGACAGTCATTTCCTATCAATGAATAAACATCATTGTTATAAAAAATAATTCTAGGTTGAATTAGAAACTATTTCTAATAAAAATCAGAGCTGTAGTATAAACTGCAAGCGATGTGTGATTTGGTTTTGGTGCCACTACAGTCAACAACAGTAAAGTTAATACAGTTGTCATTGCCTGTTAATGAATTTATGTCAATAATAAAAAAAAAAAATTGCATAGGCTAAATTACCTTAAAACCTGTATCTTTTAAATAAGTACTGTAGTATTAACTAGAAGAGATGCTGGATCATCAGGCTGGGTTTGGTGTTTCTACTGTCAACAACAGTACAGTTATTAAAGTTTTTATAGTCATGTTGTTAGCTTCTGTTGTATAGCTGTTGTATAAGCTAGAGGAAATGTTAGATCATTAGTATGAGTTTGGTGTCAGTACAGTCTGCAACAATACAGTTAGTACAGTAATTATTGTCATTAGGCTACATATGAATTCACACAGTTCAATATATATATAAAAAAAAAAATCAGATCAAAAGCTTTTTTTCTGAAGTAAGAGCTGTACTTTAAGGTAGAGGGGGGGTCATCATTCTTGTTTTATAATCATTTCCTTGGTAGATTTCATAACTTTGATCGCTTTATTTTCAATCAAAAAAATCCTGTGAAATATTTTAATTTACAATTCTTAAAAAAACTATGACATGTACTCTGAACAACCTACAGTAATTTATGTGTGCTGTGATTTTGAAGACATGGTGAAGTTATTCAATTTCCATTCACACTATTCCTCCGATTTAGTAACTTGCCATCGGTCCCTAAGCCGCCGAGCCAGCCATCAATCAGCGCAGCTCATTGAGACAAAGTGAAGCTTTCTCGTTTGGGGGAAAACAAGGTTGTAGCTCACGGTCTTCATCAGAATGATTAAAATGAAGGGTCGGGTTTGGAACTACGTTGTTTTATTGATGAGTTATTGACCCGAAATATGAGTTTATATCAAATTTTCGAGTTTACGAAGTCGCAAATTTGCAACTTTATAAAGTCGTAAATTTGTGACTTTATAAAGTCGTAAATTTGTGACTTTATAAACTCAAATATTTCGAGTTTTTTCTCGAAGATTTTTGAGTTTTCATTTTTTTTTTATTTCTTCAAGTGGCCCTAATACGCCGTCGTATTTGATAAAACCCGTTAGCCACCTAAAAATTCATGATGGTGGCCATTTTTCAAGATGGCTGCCATTGAGCTATACAGTAATGTTGCATTTTACAATAAAATCGTACAGATGCCCTATTTGAATGATATTGGTGTCTAACCATACATTTTTCACTATGTAGAATCTGAATTCGGACCCATGGACTTGCTTACTGGCTTCCTTGTACCATATATCAGTGGTGTCTATAAGCCCAGCATCAGTTAGCTGGTGTAGATTACATGTAGTAATAGCGCTAAAATCTGCTCTCCTCAAAAGTTTACTCCATAGGGACTGTCTATGATGAGGTTAATGTCACATTTAAGTATTAAACGATACATCTGTGTGGTATAATTTAATGTGAAACGATAGTCTTAAGGTAGTTAAGCTAACGGCTCACAAGGGCAATAAAAACAGTTCATGGCTGTTGACCGTTAGCTGTAGTGGCTAACTGTTGTCAACTGCTACGGTTCACAGCCATTAACTAATGTTTGCCTTTGTAAGCCATTAGCTGTAGCGGCTAATGGCTAACTGTTGTTGGGTGCTGCATATGCTATGTCATAGCAATGCTGCTTGATACGGATTGGTCTGTGATGAGCCGAACAATCATCCAATCACAAGCTGCTGTTGTTTTTGAAGGTTCTGTCCCTGAAAACATTTTCTCAGGGCTCCTCCCCAGATGGATTAATGAAATATTTCCAATATGGAACTGTCCATCTGGCATGTCAGGTTAACGTCCATCCCCATGAAGTTCAAAGACATTTGAAGAGAATGCAATGCTTGATGTCCTTCCTACAATATAAGCATACTCTACCTAGTACAAGTGAAGAAACATTGTGTTTGATGTTTACTGGCCATCTAGTCTGAAAGCTGAAAGTAGATCAAAGTGAGGATACAGGGTGTGATGCAGGGTGACAGGTTTTGGGCAAAATTCCCTCAAAACGGCTAAGCTTCCTGAGAGAAAATGACAACAAAGCAGAGCTGTTCAACTTTCTGGCTCATATGATAGCATGGGTGCCCACACCAAATGTGGTCATTGTGACCAAAGATGAAGATGCTGTCAGCAACTGCACTATCAGTCTGGCTGGGGTGGCCCCATACGGTCATGTAGATGCTGACATGCAGATCCTTGTGCGTGCCAGGCATGCAACAGAAGCAGGTAGCAACGTCATCATGGTCAAAGCCAATGACAGATTTCTGTGTATCATTCAGATGTCATAGTCATTCTGTGAACAGTGTTCTGCAGACACTTCAGGAGCTTGGTCTGCAGCAGTTGTGTATTACCTTTGGACAAAGACAGAACCTGAAGTGGGCTCCTGTGCATGACTTGTGTTGCACTCTTGCAGAAAAGCGCAAAGGGATGCTTTTCTTCAATGTCTTCTCTGGCTGTGATGTCATTTCAACATTTCGTGGCAAAGGGAAGAAGTCTGCTTAGCAAACCCGGGATGTTTGTGATGAGGCTTGTGGTATCTTCATCAAACTCAGCCAGTATCCACCAATAGTGGATGATGCAGACTTAAAGACCTTGGAGAAGTTTGTTGTCATGACGTATGAGAAATCCAGCACAGCTGAAGGTGTCAATGATGCCAGGTCGGACATGTTTGCTCGTCAGCAGAGGCCGTATGAAGCCATTCCTCCAACTCTATCAGCACTGAAGCAGCATGTGGAGCATGCTGCCTACCAGGCAGACTGCATCTGGAGTCAGTCAACAGAACCTCAACTAGAAACACAGACTCCTGCCAACTGGGGCTGGACTAAGAAGGAGATCTGTGGCAGATCATTTGGAGAGAGCTCTCAACCATTTCAGAGATTTGTAGGCAGCTGACCAAGTTTGGATGCAAGCCGGGATGCTGCAGTCGATGCAGATGCTACTGCTTTGGTCTGACCTGCACGGCACTGTGCAGCTGCAGATGCAGGGTTGTGAAGCATTTTAGTTTAAGCCTATTTAACCAAGCAGCAAGTCAGTTACAGAAAAACAAGCATAGGCTTCCTGCCTACATGTGAAAAAAATAAAAGGAAAAAACATAATACAATTAGAAACAGAAAAGGCAAAAAAAATAAAAAAAAAATAGGAAAGGAAAAGACAAAAAAACAACCTGCCTCGATGGGATCATCACCCTATAGTGGTGTGGTAGTTTGACTGTCTCCATGACCCCTTGACCTATGTCGGCAGACGTCTTGTACTCTTGGCATGGTTTCCCAAGTTGAACAGGCCAAAGGGTAGACACTAGACAGGATGTTAGTGGACCTCTGCGTGGTCACATGGATCTTCAGCCACCTCACTGACAGGCCACAGTATGTCGGGCTGAAGGTCACCACGTCTGACACTGAACAGCAGCACTGGAGTACCCCAGGGCATGGTGTTGGCCTCTCTTTACTCACCCTGTACACCATGGACTTCTGCTACAACTCTGAGCTGTGTCACATCCAGAAGTTTGCTTATGATAGCCATTATTGGATGCATCAGGGATGACAGAGAGGAAGAGTGCAGGAGCCTTGGACTTTGCTGTCTGGTGCCACACAAACATCTACAGCTCATCACCTCCAAGATAAAAGAGTTGGTCCAGACATTCAGAAGTCCAGATAAAAATAACAACCAGTTCTGATCAAGGGAGCTGAGGTGGAGGCTGTGGACTCCTATAAGTCCCTCAGCCTGTGGCTGGACAGTAAACTCGACTGGAGGATCCACAACAACCACCTGTACAGGAAGGGACATCCAAGAAGGACACATCCATGCTGGAAAAACTGATCAGGCAGGCCGGCTCTGTGGTCAGCATGAAGCTGGACTCTCTGGTGACAGTGACAGAGAAAAGGACACTGGACAAACTGCTGGACATTTTGGACGATGCCAGTCACCTTCTGCATTGTGTCATCAACAACAAGAAAAGCCTGTTCAACCCAAGACTGAAGCTTCAAAGTGTAGGACCAACAGACTGAGAAACTGCTTTGTCCCTCAAGCCATCAAACTCCTCACTAGGGGGGAGGATGAGTAACAGGAAGATAGAGGATGGGAAGGAGCAGTAGCCAGCCTGCAACAGTATATTTTTGGTTTATTTTTGTTTTTGTCAATTCATATTTTTATTTATCTACAGTTGTGCCCAAAAGTTTACACCCCCCAGCAGAATTTCTGATTTTTTGGCCTTTTCTCAGAAAATATGAATGGTAACACAAAAACCTTTCTGTCACTCATGGTTCGTGGTTGAGTGAAGACATTTATTGAAAAAAAGATTAGTTTACTCTTTTTAAATCATAATGACAACAGAAACTTCCAAATTGACCCTGTTCAAAAGTTTACACCCCCCAGTTTTTAATACCTTGTATTTCCCCCTTTAACATCAATAACAGCTTGAAGTCTTTTGTGGTAGTTGTGGATGAGGGTCTTTATTTTCTCAGATGGTAAAACTGCCCATTCCTCTTGGCAAAAAGTAAATTCTTGGGCTGTCTTGCATGAACTGCACATTTGAGATCTCCCAAGAGTGGCTCAATGATATTGAGGTCAGGAGACTGAGATGGCCACTTTAAAACCTTCACTTTATTCTGCTGTAGCCAATAGCAGGTTGATTAGGCTTTGTGTTTTGGATCATTGTCGTGTCGGAATGTCCAAGAACGTCCCATGCGCAGCTTCTGGGCCGATGAGTGTAAATTTTCCTCCAGTATTTTCTGATAACATGCTGCATTCATCCTTCCATCAATTTTGACCAATTTTCCTGTGCCTTTGTAGCTCACACATCCCCAAAACATCAGTGATCCACCTCCGTGTTACACAGTACTAATGGTGTACCTTTCATCATGGGCCTTGTTGACTCCTCTCCAAATGTAACGTTTATGGTTGTGGCCAAAAAGTTCAATTTTGGTTTCATCACTCCAAATATCTTTGTTCCAGAAGTTTTGAGGCTTGTCTCTGTGCTGTTTGGCATATTGTAAACGGGATATTTTGTGGCATTTGCGTAGAAATGGCTTTCTTCTGGCGACCCGACCATGTAGCCCATGTTTCTTCAAGAGTCTCCTTATTGTGGATCTTGAAACATCCACCCCAATTTTTTTCAGAGAGTCCTGTATTTCAGCTGAAGTTATTTGAGGGTTTTTCTTTGTGTCTCGGACAATTTTCCTTGCAGTTTGAGCTGAAATTTTTGTTGGTCTGCCTGACCGTGGTTTGGTTTCAACAGAATCCCTCTCTCTCCCCTTCTTAATTAGAGTTTTAACAGTGCTTCTTGGCATCCTCAGTTCCTTAGATATCTTTTTAAATCCTTTTCCTGTTTTGTGCAGTTGGATTACCTTTTCTCGCAGATCTTTTGACAATTCTTTTGCTTTACCCATGACGCAGAAACCAGAAACTTCAACGCAGCACTGAGTGAAAGATGTGCGTGTCTGTCAGGAGCTCAGAAACTCACTGAGCTTTTATACACACACACAGATTACAAGCTAATAGATCACAGGTGAGGATGGTTACCTTTAGTAGACATTCAAACCCATTTGTGTCAAATTTTGTGCATGTTATCAGGCCAAAACTGCCAGGGGGTGTAAACTTTTGAACAGGGTCATTTTTGAAGTTTCTGTTGTCATTATGATTTAAAAAGAGTAAACTATTTTTTTTTCAATAAGTGTCTTCACCCAACCACTAACCATGAGTGACAGAAAGGTTTTTGTGTTACCATTCATATTTTCTGAGAAAAGGCCAAAAAATCAGAACTTCTGCTGGGGGGTGTAAACTTTTGGGCACAACTGTATATATATGAGGAAAAAAGGAAAGAGAAGAAGGGGAAAAAAAAAACTACAGAGCATGAGAACCTCACAGGACAATCAGATCATTGGAAATTAAGTGTTGTAGATGCGCTAAAATTTCTAGATTGGGTAGGTTGTGAAGGAATTTCTAGGAAGTTAGACATAATTCTATAAGAGCTTGGGTTTAATACATACCAGATTTATTGTCACACCATCTTATATTCATCTGATAGCAGATAGCACAATAACAAGTATTTAAATCAAAATAAAAATAGTATATACCAACCAGGGCTAATAATACACAAACTTAGTGTAGAAAGAAACCAAACTAAGAGTTAAGTAAAATTCAGATTCAATAAACAGCGGAGCAAGGCCTCATGGGGACCACAATGGACAAAATGAAAGCAATAGGCTTACGACAGACACCTGTAACACTGATAATTACCCAGCATCCTGAACAAAAGAAATACATTCAAAAATGTATGAAAAAATGGCAAAATAGAACTACAGAGCCACGCAAATGGCCCTTAGTGGGGTCCTTTGACATGGCATGTTGTAATGAGGTGGAGACCAGGATTAAATACCACAAAGCTAAAGATGTCAGCTTTAAAAGAGAAGGAAAACGAGCAAAAGAAAAGGAGGTGTTGGAATGATTTAAGCAAAAAAAACCTCAGTAGACAACTACAGGCTGATGAGAGGAAAAACCAAGAGAAAAGGAGAAGGCTGGGACCTGAGGCAAAGATAAACAACAGACCTTGGGCTGGAAGACTGCGACCCTCTGCACCTCGATGGCCTACAGAGAAACAGGTGGTTATTTCCCCTCCTCCACCATACAATGGAGAAGATAAAATTGGAAATGCTGGACAATATCCCCTGAGATCAGACAAGAGAATGGAGGAGATGGAGACCAGGGGAAATTCACCTTATCCATGCAGAAGAAGGACAGCACCGCAGACAGCACACCCACAAGTCCATCAAGAGCTGCAAGTGAGGAGTCACTCTGTTCTCAGGACGATGCATCTCCCCAAAGGGGCCTCACAGAGGCTCACTTCGGAGCCTGCAGTAAATCTAGTCGATCCCACGGCATAGAAGATTTGATTGATGATGTACAGATGGAGATACATGGAATGAAAAAGGCTGCAGAATTAGAGCAGCTGCGACAAAAACAAAGAGAAGATGAATACAGACTTCCAAAGACTCCAGTGCAGGACCTGCTTAGTCAGAAGATGTTACAGGAGTTAGAAAAAACATCAGAAAAAAGTTTTAAAAAATTGGAAAAGATGGAAAGCCTGTTAGATAATTTGGAACATCATTTGCATCATGGAGACCAAGCAACAGGCACCTGTCAGCAATCTGCTGTGAAAATGCAGTTGTCTGGCACTCTCGAGCCCATGGTGGAAGAGTTTCAGCCAGAAGAAAGATTGATGGGATGGAAATCAGAAGACGAGCCCAGAAAAACATTACAGGACCTGCAAGATATGCGCCTGAGGAGTGGCAAAGTAGTAGGTGCTAAAGGAGGACCAGGACAGAAACTTCCAACAATGCTCCCCCTGATGATAAAGGGGAGAGAGGAAAGGTATGTACCATGGTCATTTATGAACATGATTAATTTAGCCAAGAAACTTCCCCATCCTATAGAAGGTGCCAATAAATGGATTGCCACCCTTGAAGGAATGACAGCCGGAATACAATTATCAGTCGGGGACATCAAAGCCCTACCGACAAACGTGGGGGGAAGGCATGCAGCACAGGAAATCTTCCTAGCAGCAAACTTGGAAGGTGCATTTACATCCCATGATTATGACCATGTAAACATTGACAGGTCTAAACCAGATTAATGGGCAGCAGTGAGAGCTCAATATCCAGAAAGGTTGGACATACCTAAACTAGAGGGAGTGACATTAAAAGACAATGAATGTCCAAATAAATTCCTGTACGACCTTCAGATCAGATGGCAGGAAGAATCAGGGGAGAAATGGAATGCAAACCCAAATTCTAACAAGATGTTTAGAATGTTGGTAAAAAATGCACTTCCAACTGAAGTGCAGGACAAGCTGAAAAGTGGTGTGGGCTTGATGAAGATGGACTGGGCTCTTTTTACGGAACACATAACACATCATGTCAAACCACTACAGAGAAGAAAAAAAGGAGGCAGAGGAACACCGAAAACGACTGGCTGATAAAGTAACACAACTGCAGGTTGGAGAAATGAGTAAAAAAAACAAAAGACAAGGATAAGTTAAAAACCCTAGCTCCACTGGTGATGGTGGAACGAAACCAACCAATGCCAACAGGAACCGGCCCTGTGGGGCAGGTCTTACAGCTTATTGCCCCCGCCACATAGTCCCCGACCAGCCACGGATTAACAACACCACAAGCCCAAACTGGAGCTGCAGGCTTGACGACGGTTCAAGTGACCATAAATTGGCCTGGAGGATGGAGAGGAGCACTGAACAACCCCTTCAGACAGGCTTAGTCTGCCCCCACCTTAAATGGACCACCAGGACCCCTAATATGCTGGGGATGCGGCCAACCAGGACATCGCAGAAGAGGATGTCCCACACACCCGTGGGTCATTTTACCGTCAAACCAAAACACTCAGAGAGGCCTGAATGCAGAAGGTGGATATCCAGGGCCACAGAACGCAACAGGAAATAACACAAACCCATTCTGCACATGGACTGGACAGCCCGGTGGCACCAACACCATGTGGTGTGGGCCGATGGAGAATTGGGACTAAGGTTGCCTAGAGAAGCCAGTAGAGGGGGTATCAATAGCCATTACTAATCGACCTGATGAAGAGTCCACAGTACCAGTTATAATACAGGATCAGGAGTACCAATTCATGGTGGACACTGGTGCAACTTACTCCTGCATTGGGAAAAGCGGAGCTCATCTCCCCCTCTCAAAATCATCAATTAAGACTGTAGGCTTCTCTGGGAAATTACAAGTGGTTCCGCTAACACAGAAACTACTTTTGCAAGTGGGACACAAAACTACAGTTGCTCCACTTCGTTACGCAGATGATACACCTGTTAACCTTTTAGGCAGAGACATTTTATGCTCGTTAGGAGAAAAAAAAATTATGTGTACACCAGATGGACTGATAATAGATTTTCCGGACAATGAAACAAAGCAGGTGCTTGAGACCATTCCACCACCTCCAAAAGACAATGAAAACTCTGTGGTATACTGGCTTAGACTAAATTCGCAGGCTGAAATACAGTCTAAATGGAAACAATGGGAACCATGGGTAGTAACTAGTGATGTTAGGAGATGTGCCGAGGCTTCGAAGCATGTGCCGAGTAATGGAGGGGGCGTTTCTGCAAAGCACGTATCGAGGCTCGCTTCATTTAGGGGAGGGGCCAAAAATGATGACGTCCGAAGCCTCGCTGCCCGGCTGTAGCACATGACTGCTTCAGGATGTTTGAACAGGTGTACACCCTTAAAAACATAATTCTTTGCATTAAACCTCCAAAAGTTTACCTAATTACAGAGAATATGTGTTTGGTAGTGACGATTAAAAATGTTCCCGACAGATTTTCAGATTTTGGAACACATTTACTCCAAAATGATGAGAGGTAACTACTCACCATGGTGCCATGAGGTAGAGGGATGCTGAGTCTCTGCCTGATCAAAAATGCAGGGGTGTGGCTAAAAACCAGGCTCAACCTATGTGGTAAAACTATCTGTGTTTCGGGCCTGACATGAAAGCGTGGGACAGCATTTTTTGAATGATGTTTTTAAATTAAAAAAATAAACCCACAATACATCCAAATCTTTTCAATGCTGTTTAAAAGAAATCAACAAGATATTTTAAAAAACATCATTGAAAAAAAATACAAAATTGTTTTAAGTATTATTTTCATCGGTCGAAATTTAGGGCTTAGGGGTTGGGATATGGAATCAGATTTGTGCCAATGGAATAAAGCAAAGCTTTCTAGAATAAAGCAAAACTTTCTAGAATAAAGCAAAACTTTCTAAAACTCAAACGAACAAAATGGATTTAATCAAAAATAAAACGTACTCAACCAAAAGAATTCTTGTCAAAAGCAAAAAATATCACTCATTGTGAAAACTGTTTGACTTTTTTTCTGAATTGTTTCCATTGCTTCATTCTTTCTTCTCTCTCTCTTTTGGTTTTGCTTCTTGTTTTTTTGGTTTTGATTCCAGCTTTTTTGGTTTTGATTCCAGCTTTTTTGGTTTTGCTTCTCGGTTTTTGGTTTTGATTCCAGCTTTTTTGGTTTTGCTTCTCGGTTTTTGGTTTTGATTCCAGCTTCTTTGGTTATTCTTCTGACACAAACCTCTCGTGTGGGCGGGTTCTATGAGGCGCGTTCCTATTGGCTGATGAGTTTTTGAGTATCACGCCCTGTGAACCGGATGTTATTCAGGGCAGAGCACAGCGGAGAACAGCAAAGCAAAACAACCAAACGTGAGGAGTCGTGTGTCGTCCTGTGTTCGTGTTCTTCAAACATTCCTTAGGTAAGTATTGTTCACTGCATGGTATCCAGAAAGGTAAAGCAGTTTTTAGTAAGTAAAGCTAAAGTCTTGCTTTGTAGTGAACTATGCGTCCTCTCATCTGTTGTGCTGCGGCCTCTGAACACAGAAGCTAATGCAGTCCGAGGTCGGCTGACGGTGCTGTGCTTTACCTTTCTGGATACCATGCAGTGAACAATACTTACCTAAGGCATGTTTGAAGAACACGAACACAGGACGACACACGACTCCTCACCGTGGATGTGTTATTTGAACTGGATGCCGGACGGAAACATTTTCATGTGCTGGGGGGCTCACCCAGCGCATACCATAGACATGTGTACATAGACGCCTCATTGACTGGCGCTGCCTATTGGAGCTGACATAGCAACCGGCCGCCATCTTGGAGGGGTCTCACATGCGGCCTTAGTGCGTTTAATTATACTGAGAAAGGATTGTTGTGCCCAACTATTATGAGCATAACTCAGCGAATTTTCACCCGATTTTCACACGGATAAGGTTTTTACAAACAACAGAGATGCACTCAAAACAAAGGATGTTGTGACACATTAAAATACTTTTTATTATGCTCTTATTCTGTTGCAATGACACAGTACAGTGAGACGAACTGACAAAACATATGAGCGCCAACATTTTTGTGGTCATATCATATATATATATATATATATATATATATATATATATATATATATATATATATATATATATATATATATATATATATATATATGTGTGTGTGTGTGTGTGTGTGTGTGTGGTCATATCTACGTACATATAAGAAATTCACAATGCCAACTTCACACATTTGTAATATGATAGTTAATATTTTCTAAGATATTATCATTATAATTATTTTAATCGTAGTAAAATAAATAACAATGATGGCATCATTGGCCAAAGTAATAATGAAATTAAAATAAAGTAGAAAAGCACTCTGAGAGGGCAGACCTCCGCCAGCACCACAGTCCTCTCTCATGTTGTGATTTTTACCATAAATATTAGTCCTACCTTTATTTCATCTAAATATTTAGATTCCTTGACCATGAAAACGTAGCATGTTCATAATGATATCCATTTTAGTTCAGTCATTCACGAAAATCACATTTTTCGTTACGGCGGATCCAGATGCTGATCTGGATCAACACCAAAATTGAATCACATCTTCCTTTTCCCATGCTGAACATTTCATGAAAATTTCATCAAAATCCATCCATAACTTTTTGAGTTATTTTGTTCACAGACAGACGGAGTCTCCCGAAAACACAACCTCCTGGCGGAGGTAACTGTAGTATGGATGCTTATATGAACAAAGATTTAAGATTTAAAAATAAATATCTATCTATCTATCTATCTATATATCTATCTATCTATATATATATATGGATATATATATATATATATATATATATATATATATATATATATATATATATATATATATATATATATATATATATATATATATATATATATATATATATATATATAACAAGTAGAACAACAGTAATATTATTGGTTTATTTTAAAAGGGGGGATAGTCATTTCTCTCATTTCTCACTAGCAGCTGCAATATAATGATAAATAGTACAGGTAATATATAAATATATCATAGTAAATAAAATAAAAATAAATTATAAAAGAGTAATACAAATAAACTTGGGTGGATTATTAACGAGCAGAGGAGGAACAACAATATCATTAGCGGCAGGTGATGTTATAGGGGCAGGAAGGGGTTGTCATTGGTGTAATGGTAATCGTAGTAACAACAACAGTAATATTAATTTTGTTATTATTATTTCCATATTTTTGTTATCGTGTGATGTGAGAAAATTCAAGGCAACGATTTCAGGCACAGGCACATGTACGTGCGCTCACACACACACGCACACACACACGCACACACACACAAATCAGACTTATATAAATCATGTTGACATGCATTTTAAACTTCAAATACGTTTTTACTCAGCTGTGTTGGAATAAAACATAAAAAAGGTTATCTGCTTTCAATATTGCGCCGTTTACTGTCACTTTACGCTGCACAAAATACGAGCATAAATGCGTTCACTCCACTTGTTTCTGGTGCTAGACCGGATTGAAGAGACCCCTCCAATATGGCGGCGACGCACGGTGCGGTCCAGTCTAGGTTATAGATATCATTATGAACATGCTACGTTTTCATGGTCAAGGAATCTAAATATTTAGATGAAATAAAGGTAGGACTAATATTTATGGTAAAAATCACAACATGAGAGAGGACTGTGGTGCTGGCGGAGGTCTGCCCTCTCAGAGTGCTTTTCTACTTTACTTTAATTTCATTATTACTTTGGCCAATGATACCATCATTGTTTTTAATTTTACTACGATCAAAATAATTATAATGATAATATTTTAGAAAATATTAACTATCATATTACAAATGTGTGAAGTTGGCATTGTGAATTTCTTATATGTACGTAGATATGACCACACATATATACATATATATATATATATATATATATATATATATATATATATATATATATATATATATATATATATATATATATATATATATATATATATATATATATATATATATATATATATATATAGATATATACATATATATATACATATACATATATATACACATGTATATGTATGTATATATCTATATATATCTATATATATCTATATCTATATCTATATCTATCTATCTATATATATATATTTATGATATGACCACAAAAATGTTGGCGCTCATACGTTTTGTCTGTTCGTCTCACTGTACTGTGTCATTGCAACAGAATAAGAGCATAATAAAAAGTATTTTAATGTGTCACGGCATCCTTTGTTTAGAGTGCATCTCTGTTGTTTGGAAAAACTTTATCCGTGTGAAAATTCGCTGAGTTATGCTCATAATAGTTGGGCATAACACTCCTTTCTCAGTATAATTAAACGCACTCAGGCCGCATGTGAGACCCCTCCAAGATGGCGGCCGGTCGCTATGTCAGCTCCAATAGGCAGCGCCAGTCAATGAGGCGTCTATGTACATATGTCTATGGTATGCGCTGGGTGAGCATCTCCCCCGGCACATGAACATGTTTCCGTCCGGCATCCAGTTCAAATAACACATCCACGGTGAGGAGTCGTGTGTCGTCCTGTGTTCGTGTTCTTCAAACATGCCTTAGGTAAGTATTGTTCACTGCATGGTATCCAGAAAGGTAAAGCACAGCACCGTCAGCCGACCTCGGACTGCATTAGCTTCTGTGTTCAGAGGCCGCAGCACAACAGATGAGAGGACGCATAGTTCACTACAAAGCAAGACTTAGCTTTACTTTACTAAAACTGCTTTACCTTTCTGGATACCATGCAGTGAACAATACTTACCTAAGGAATGTTTGAAGAACACGAACACAGGACGACACGACTCCTCACGTTTGGTTGTTTTGCTTTGCTGTTCTCCGCTGTGCTCTGCCCTGAATAACATCCGGTTCACAGGGCGTGATACTCAAAAACTCATCAGCCAATAGGAACGCGCCCCTCATAGAACCCGCCCACACGAGAGGTTTGTGTCAGAAGAATAACCAAAGAAGCTGGAATCAAAACCAAAAAACCGAGAAGCAAAACCAAAAAAGCTGGAATCAAAACCAAAAAACCGAGAAGCAAAACCAAAAAAGCTGGAATCAAAACCAAAAAAGCTGGAATCAAAACCAAAAAAACAAGAAGCAAAACCAAAAGAGAGAGAGAAGAAAGAATGAAGCAATGGAAACAATTCAGAAAAAAAGTCAAACAGTTTTCACAATGAGTGATATTTTTTGCTTTTGACAAGAATTTTTTTGGTTGAGTACGTTTTATTTTTGATTAAATCCATTTTGTTCGTTTGAGTTTTAGAAAGTTTTGCTTTATTCTAGAAAGTTTTGCTTTATTCTAGAAAGCTTTGCTTTATTCTAGAAAGCTTTGCTTTATTCCATTGGCACAAATCTGATTCCATATTGGGACAACCACTTCCCAATAGAAAGTACACTATAAATGATGAATTTGTATATATTTAGCTTATTACTATCTATTTGCTGTCTTGTGTGTTGAATAGATCATAACAGAATCTTAGTAAATATGTAAAGTCTGAATTCTTAATTGTTTTGTTACATAGTTTTTTTAGTGTGGGACCACAGTTTGGACAAATTCGGTAGAATGGCCCATATAGCAGGGCGATGCACAATAACAGTGTGACAGTTAGTGCGCCGCTTCTGTGGGTCACACGGGGAATAAACAGCTCCAATATATCACACAGGTACAGATGATTCTGGGCCAGGAGAACGGGTAGGCTACGTCTCATAGTGCGTCGTCAGGTTGATCTCGTGGGTCAAATCGGTATGGTGTCACTCTTTCTCATCTTCATGCTCGTCTCAAGAGTTGTGCGCTTCCTTCTACCGGGTTCAGGACAAGAGGGCAGGCCATTGATTCGAAGAAGCTGATTGGCTAGTGCGAGGGTCATTTTTCAGGATCAGATTCAGCTCCCAACTTATTCTGCTCTGGGAGCAGGATAGCCGTTCAGAGTAAGTCACCATGGTGATCTACTCCGATAAGAAATGAACCAGCTTCGTGCTATCGGTAAATCAGGGTTAACCCTGAAGTTACCTCGCTAAGACATTAATCCTGCTTCGTGCTATAGGCCTCTGCTGTGTGTGTTTGGTGCATGCATGTTGTGGCCAAAAACAATAGAACAACAAAACTGGTGTGTGGGTGTGTGTTTGGTGCATGCTTGTTGTGGCAAAAAACAAAAGAACAACCAAACTGGTGCGTGTGTGCATTCATGTTGAGATTTAAGTTTTATGAGTGGCCGAAAAGAACAGAACAAGAACAAAACTGCTGTGCGTGTGTGTAAGTGAGTGTGTGTGTGTGTGCGTCCCTAACTGCAGGTGTGGCAGGATACCAGGGTGTGAATTTTACAAATGTATCATCTACATTTGTGGCACCTGGTAGCAACTTTCCGGTCACTCTTTTTGCAGTATGGGCACGTCCTCCTTTTGGTTGAGAGTTGGAGGTGTGTGTGGATGAGTGAGAGAGTGGAGTTTGATTCTTTGATTGTGCTAGAAAGCCAGGAAATGTCAGATTTTTCCTACAGCATAACCTAGCGTATGTGTGTGAATGTGCATGTTTTTGGGGGGTGGGGTGAGATTTTTTTTTTTTTTTTTTTTGGTATAGGTGAGTGAGAGGATGGTAATAGATGTGTGCATTGTGCCAGAAAGCACACCAAAATCAATTTTGTAACGTATAGTGCCATCTAGTAGTGTACGGGTCTATAGGGACCCGAAGGCCTTTTGTGCCATTCTGTTGTATAAATTACCCATGATGCAGTGCAGGGGGGGATACTCAATTGTATTTGAAAAAAAGGTTGATTATGCTGAACTGCTGCAATTTTCATGTAATTACA